>JAKGSA010001661.1:0-45100 GCA_033558755.1 Philaethria dido | reverse complement strand
TGGTAAGTGGTTACCTTCGCCCATAGACATCTACAACACCAGAGATGTTGTAGATGCGTTGCCAACCTAGGGGATACTGATTGAAGGGGGGACAATGTAGTAGTCCACTATCAGAACCACCACATTTTGGGGAAAGGATGGGTGGGAAAGGGGAAAATCTGGCTTACATGCCATCGAACCGGAACACATCATTAGATATTTGGCGGTTCGTCTTTGACATGATAGTGGTCGCGAGCCAGTCGGAGGACGAACCTCCTACCACCTAGATAGGTCTAGAGCGTTACTAGAAAATAGGGGCTGGAAACTTCGGAACAGTGCCTGAAACTGGTGATTCTGGTATTGACATAATGGGTTATGATATTAATATTAAAAATAATAATAAAGATATTTGATCGTTATTACGTTATATATGTTTTAGGCAATCTGTAATCAAAAGCTGTAATTTTTTTTTATTTCTACGTATGATATTCTTTGTTTTACTGTTTTGGAATAGATAACGTAATAATAAATCTCTTTGCTCGCGAAATCTACGGTTTTTTGTTTTGTTTCACGGTTAGTAAAGCAATTAACCGTAAAATAAAAAATTTTAATATAATCCACAACCATTACGTGTACTATACCACAAAAGTGACGCAAACGCGGCATATACGAAAAAAAAATTATGCCAAACTTTAAATATTTCATAAACAATGATAGAAGAAAAACCGTAAAACATATCTTCTTTACTCACCAGTTTGAAAATGAGCATAGAATCCAATCCCTGTAACATTCTCACCGGTCTTGACCCTAATCCTCATAACATCAGATTTTGATACAAAAAGGCTGTTCGTCAAAATTTTTGAGCTCAAAAAAGGGCGAATTGGTTCACTCTCCGTATCCACCTGTATTTCTATGTAGCTGTCGTCTGGTATGACTTCCGATACATTGATAGGTACACCATTTCGAAACGTTCCGTAGCCAAAGTCGAAGAAGCTAATGTTTAGGAATATGCGTTTCCCTGTGGGAATGAAAAAGTTGATTGTAATGCTTTATTTATGTTATTAATATTAATAAATAATAAGTTAATAATGTTTTTGTTACAACTTATTTTTGGTTGTAGGGATTTTTATAATTTTTCGCTACAAGAATACAAGGCAAAATAGAAAGCTATTTATTAAATATTTTAATATTTTTTTTAATTAATTGACTAGGGATTGGACGGCTTCTAAGAGGTGTAGGTTCGTTACGATAAAAATTTTATATCTTTTCTAAAAATATTTTTTACGCGTAAGAATCAAAATTATAACCAAACAAGCTGTTATTATGAAGAAAGAATTTGTCTTAATGGTCATAGATTCAAACCCAAGCCTCTTTCACTGGTTTGACATACACAAAGTTTATGTTTCTTCACTTAGCGTGCAATATTTCTTTAAATATGCTAAAAGTCTAGAGATCTTTGCACAAAACGAAAAAAGAGTGGCACAGTCCTGTCGTGGCGCAGAGGCACAAGCGTGACTGTAAGCGCGACAGGTTGTGGTCGATTCCACTCCAGGAAATGAAAGTTCTTAGTATTTTCATTCTTGGCTTGCAACAAGGCAAGTAGCGTTGAGTTCCGCCACCAACACGCAATGCCTCAATCTGGCGGAAAGCGGGCAACGGAATTGCTTCGAAAGAGAATGGAGGTCTAACACTAGGTTCTCTGGTTCCTGCCTACCCTGCTATATGCGGGTTACAGTGTAAAGTTAAAAAAAAAGCAAAAAAAAAAAAAGTATATTAGTACCTGTAGGTGCAAAAATATCACAGTACAATCCAAATCGGGTAAGAGGAAATGGGTAGTTTGGACTGTGTAACACTCCTTCCTTTGATGAACGCTGTGACGGACATCCGGACAGTTCGACCGCCTTCCAGTTCACTAGGAAACCCCGGAGCCTTAAAGCTGGAAAGAGAATAATTGTTTTTGGTCATATTTGTTTTTTATTGTATATTTATATAATTGGGTATATACCTACAATGATTATTTCAAATATACCAATATTTTTATGTATGTATAATAATTATAATCAACTTAGTAAACGACTGGCAATGGATACGTTAGTCAAAGTCAAAGTCAAAGCTTCTGCTCAAATAAATCGTTCTAATATATGTTACATACGTACCTAGAAATATATATAAAGATGATTCTTGAAGATATATAAGATTTCATTAGGTATTTGCATGTAAGTGGACATACACACGCAATGCATTATACAAAATTGAATAGAATCTATATATATTTAGAAATTTCATTCATTTGCTATGAATTAGACTGGACAGTTAAAGGATTTTTTATAAGCCGATTCATAGGCATTTTATTCCAAAATTTTTTGTAATACTAACATATATATGTAACAAATAACTATTTTTAAGTTCTTGGGTTAATGAAAGAGCTAAATAAATAAATACGATTGAGATTTCACTTTACTTATAATCAGAATGAAAATGCAGTATAGTTTCGTCTCCCGTCGCCACCCATCTCGTCTCTCCCACTGGGAACCACAGTATCTGGATGACTTTGTACTTGTTTTCCGATCACGCAACTGTAAAGATGGTGAATGAAATGAAAAGAATAATTAGTTTTTTAGTTAAATCAATATAATTAATAAATATTGATAACATTGTGGCCAAGTCGGGATTTGATTATTGAACCGACTCTAAAAGTTCCCAATTGGCTGTGTTTTTTTGTTTGACTGTAACTTTTATTTGACCACTCTCGATGACATTTGGTTTTCTTAATATTATTGCTAGTTCTTTTGATGTAATCCCATTTAAATTTTGCTAAGATTAAATGGGTAGTTTTTGAGAAGTCGGTTATTTTTTGTATAAAATGTTTCAATTATATGCGTTGGTGTATATTATTCTGATATGTACGCTACCGAAAAGTTTCATCTAGATATCGTTCAGTAGTTTTTGTGCGAAGGAGTAACAAACATCTCTATTTGTAATATACATACCTCAATATAATCGTAGAGACAGTCATTTTGGTACTCCAAATCAATGGTTTGGAATACAAATACAAGTCTTGTGTCTTGTGGACCTTTCACATGCACCCAATAGTCTAAGTCGTTGTCATATATACCTGGATAGTTTGGACTTTTTAACACTCCTGAAAAGAAATATGTTGATAAATGATAAATATATTTATATTCTGTGTAGCAATATATGTTTGCATCCACTTAGAACTATTTGCAATTATTAAAAAAAAACAACTGTTATAGTAAATATAAGAAATAGAAGTAGATGTCTATTTTTGTATTACTGTTCGTTCTTTTTTTTTGTCTTTATTTTTTTCTATTGTACTACATTCCCGCTTGTTACTTACTCATCCTCGTCTTGCGGTAGACTGGACATCTCTCTTAGAGATAAGTCCACCTTTATGAACTAATAATTATATTAATTTTTTTTCTATTTTATTTTTTATGTGCAATAAATAATATTATGAATGCACACATTATAATTATGAAAAATAAAAATTCAAAAATAATTGCCAATCTGCCACTTGAACAATTTAAAGTCAGTATTAAAAACATATCACTCGACCAAAAAACAAAACATATTGTTAAGAAAAATACATAATTCTATCTTAGATTTTTAGAGTATTCTTGGTTATTACTAATTAACATCACAATATTAATTTTTTAATGAGCATCAATTACTTTTCTCGCCGTTTCATCTGAATGTAACGCCTCTCTTCCTTGCCGGTGGTAGTTTTTTTTTTTTTTATTGACAACGGACGGCAACGAGCAGAAGGTGACCACCTGATGGTGCTAAGTGGTTACCTTTCGCCTATAGACATCTACAACACCAGAGATGTTAGATGCGTTGCCAACCTAGAGGATATCAAGTTGGTAGGGACAATGTAGTAGTCCACTATCAGAAACTACCTCACATTTTGGGAAAGGGATGGTGGAAAGGGGAAAATTCATTACATGCCATCGAACCGGAACACATCATTAGATATTTGGCGGTTCGTCTTTGATAATGATAGTGGTCGCGAGCCAGTCGGAGGACGAACCTCCTACCACCTAACAAAGTTTATTGAAAGATTGACAATACTGACATCTTTACGCTAACGATTCCAAAATGCCTATAATATTCTATTTAAATAAAGAATGTAGAATGTAAAAGCGCTTTGACGGTATCGAAATTCATTCCTAATCGTTAATTGTTAAGTAAAAAGCATTTTTTTAATAAATAATTATTTTTGTGACAGTTTTTGGACAGTAATATATTCTTCAAAAGGGGAATAAATAGGTTTTTGAAGGGTCGGCAACGCGTAAGTGATGCCCCTGGTGTTGCAAGCGTCCATAGGCCACGGTAACCACTTACCATCAGGTGGGCCGTGTGCCTTGTTGCCACGGTCGTGGTATAAAAAAAAAAAAAAAAAGTAATGTTGGGACTTCTCATAACATACTCGTTGGTGCAGGTGCATGTAGTTCAAAATTTTAATACAATATCTACTCCCCCGTATGCCACAAAGACTTCTTTGTGGCATACGAGGTTCTCATACAATAACTAAAGTGGGAAATCTTTTCAATACATTTTTTGTCCACATTGTTTATCAAATGAAAATTCTCACCTGAGTTCCCTTCAACAGTTGTATTCCTTAGAACGTGTTCGGAAACAAGACGTCTTTTGCACACATAGCCGCCGGTTGCTGAGCATTTGTGCATTGTCCAGTATAATCCGCTTGGTTGCGATGGTACTGGCGATGTTTTCCACTATAAAATATATGTTTTGTTATATTATATATAAAATAAAGCAGTTTGCCCCTTTATCCTATATAGCAGGGTAGTCAGAGTGTCAGGAGGAGTGCCCTTCGCTACTTTCTCCCCGAATTTGAGACATTACGTGTTAAGTGGCGGAACTCAAAGCCGCGCTTTATCTTCTCAGAGCGTATTACCCAAATTTATTTTTCAGCTTTACGCTGTATCGCATATAGCAGGGTAGGCAGAGGAAACCTGAGAACCTAGTGTTAAGACACTCCGTTTCCCACTTTCCGTCGAAATGAGGCATTGTGTGCTGAGTGGCGGAACTTCCCTCTGCCTACCCTGCTATAAGCGGGATGCAGCGTGAAGCTATGTATGTAATATAATAAATTATTATTATTATTATTACATATCTATATAAATAAAATGCTTACAGCTTATGCTGAGTTACTCGGTCATAGAAAGCTGAAATTTGACACGTAGGCTCTTTAAGAAGTGTAGGGGAGTAATAAAAGAGGAGTTCCCAAAATTTCCACGTAATCAGGGAACAACGGGATACAACAATAAACAACTTACCTGCACACCCAAGCAATTCTCATCACTTTCCTCAGTATCATTGTACGGAGGCCACGCGTGGTAGTCCAAAGTGGTACCATCAACCCAGCTGAGCTCAGTATTATCGTCTAAACGACCACCCAGCCAGTATATAGAGCCTGCACTGTAGTCGCTGCTCTGACGAATACCTGTCACTATGAAACGTTCTTCTTCCGGCGTGTGGACGGATGATAAGTGCATGTTGAGGCCTTCGCAAACCTGGAAATTTTATTTAGTTTAAAATTTTTTATATAAATAAATGGGTTTATATATTTTTATTTTTTTAGATAAATAGACATCTTCAAATAGGTCTACGCGTTCCAGCCAATAGAAGCATATATTCTATTCGAATAACGTCAAAATACGCTAGATGCAAATCAACATCAATATCTATCTTTAACTTTGTCTTACTGAACTAAACTGAATATCTATCTTAGAATTCAAATCAACGAACAATATTTATCTCAAGAACAGCGTCTTTTTGCCCACCCTGCTAAAGCTAATAGCTGTAACCTCAAAAGTGCAATAGATTTTCTTCGTAGTGAAATTCGAACCTGTACCCAGCGTGCTGTTTGACTCTAAATATTGTTTCTGCTTTTTTCCCACGTAGCGCGGTAAACAGAGAGAATCTAATGTCTAGACACTCTGTTCTCCATCTTTCGTTCGAAGACGCCACGTTTGTCTTACCAGGTTGACTATTAAACTAACGCTTGTCGTGGCGCAGACACACAAGCGTGCGACTGTAAACGCGACAGGTGGGTTCAATTCCCACTCCAGGAAATGGAATTTTTCATTTTCCTGAGCTTGCAAAAATGGCAAAGCGCGGCGATAAGTTCCGCTACTCAGCACGCAATTCCTCAATTCGGCGGAAAGTGGGGAACGGAGTGCCTTAACACTAGGTTCTCTCTGCCTACCCTGCTATATGCTGGATACAGCGCGAAGCTATGTATGTATGTAAGTATAATAACTCCCCCGAGTGGCAATCAAATCTAAAACCAAATGCATTTACAATTACATTTCCATCTGCCTTAAGCTAAGTGTTAAAGTAGAATAACAGAAATACTCGTATTCCAAATCAATAAGCGAGTATTACAAAAGATATAAAGTCATAAATAAAGCATCGTTTCATCATAAGCCAGCATTTTCCATTTACATTGAAATTCTTCGGAATATCGTAGCATATTTCTATCGACATGTCGAATAATTCTTGAATCTCGAATTTTATAATTTGGCTGCGGTAGTTGTTCATAATTAAGATTTAACAAAAAAAAACCGACTTCAAAAATGTATTAAAAAGACAAATTATTACGAATAACTCAAAAACTATAAATTTGAGATTAACTAAGTTTAAAAGGAACCACATCAAGAACACTAGCTATTACATAAAAAAAGAATCATCATATTCGGTTCAACCAATAATAAGTTATGCGGTAACACACATAAAAATAGCAGAGAAATTGAGAACCTCTTCTTTTTTTAATTTCATTAAAAATACGTTGTTACATTTTTGTTTTTGGTTAACGGAGTGTCTTAACACTAGATTTTCGCCGCCTACCCTGCTACATGCGGGATACAGCGTGAAGCTATGTATGTATGTGTGTTTTTGGTTATTATGAACAGATTGACTTAAACCATTGCGTGCTGAGTGGCGGAATTCAACGCCGAGCTTCCGCTTGTTTTATAGAATTTAAGTTTATTTATTACAGCTAATTAGGGGAATGGAAATGTTAAAAGAGAACGGAGGGTCTTAACACTGGTTTCTCTGGTTTCCTCTACCTACCCTGCTATGGCGGAGTACAGCGTGAAGCTATTATTAGGTACAGCTAATTCCTCTCATTAACTAAATCGCCTACATTCTTTACTTATTCAACACACAAAGAAAAACCAGAAACTTTTCCATACAAAAGATATTTAAGTGTGTCGTTTTATCCGAATAAAGAATATCCTATACAATACGTTAAGATACAGTTGTCTACCGAGTTTTATCTCGCGAGACTGTATTTCTATGAGATGTTTTCATTGGGATGCTGGGGACCACGTTCTAGTAGTTTTGTTATTCGTATAGGAATCTGCTTTAGCTTGTTTCTTTAGTATATTGTAATAGAAAAATTGTATTATTAACCGATTTCAAAAGAGAAGGTTCTCAATTTGACTATGTTTTTGTGTGTGTTACTGGATAAGTACCTAGTAGAAGGAGAGCCAATTTTGACGATTCCTTTTTTTATCTGATAGCTAGTACTTCTGATTTTTTTTTAACTTCACGCTGTATCCCGCATATAGCAGGGTAGGCAGAGGGAACCTGAGAAACTAGTGTTAAGACATTCCATTCTCTTTCAACAATTCCGTTCCCCACTTTCCGCCGAATTGAGGCATTGCGTGTTGAGTGGCGGAACTCAACGCCGCGCTTTGTCTTGTTTCCAAACCCAAGAAATGAAAATACTACTGATGTGGTCCCATTTTAATTTAGTTAAGATCTGACGAGTAGTTTTTTAAATTATTCGTTATAATTGTGATTTTTTTTGAACAAATTTTTTGAGTGAAGATAGTTAGTTGGCTGGAGACTGTTATCGGTTTTCTTTTTTTGTTAAAACGTTAATTATTTTTTTTCATCCTACTAATATTATAAATTGTTTGGTGGTAGGAGGTTTGTCCTCCGACTGGCTCGCGACCACTATCATGTCAAAGACGAACCGCCAAATATCTTATGATGTGTTCCGGTTCGATGGCATGTAAGCCAGGTTTTCCCCTTTCCCACCCATCCTTTCCCCAAAATGTGGTGGTTCCGATAGCGGACTACTACATTGTCCTCCCCTTCCATCTGTATCCTCTAGGTTGGCAACGCATCTACAACATATCTGTTGTTGTAGATATTCATGGGCGAAGGTAACCACTTTCCATCAGGTGGTCCTTCTGCTCGCTTGCCATCCGTTATCCATAAAAAAAAAAAAAAAAAAAAAAAAAATATTTTAAATGTGAAATCTTGTTAGAGTAGCTGTTGTTACTGATGGATGTTTGTTAATATTTTACTGTTAAAAATACTGAATACATCTAGAGAATATGTTACAGTAATATATATAGTTTATAAATCAGATTCTACCCAAATAGACATCGATTCATACTTGGGCGAATGTTCATATTTGTTACTATTTTTACTTCTTTACTCTAGTAATACTGAGTGCGGCGTTAAGATCCGTTACTTAATAAGTAACATATTGAAGTTCAGCGAAAAGTGGAAAACAGAGTGCGTTGACACGAAGTTTCTTCAAACTATCGGTATTATTTAGTACAAACATACATAGCTTCACGCTGTATCCCGCATATAGCAGGGTAGGTAGAGGGAACCTAATGTTAAGACACTCCGTTCCCCACTTTCCGCCTGCTGAGTGGCGGAACTCAACGCCGCACTTTGCCTTGTTAGCAAACACAGGAAATGAAAAATTCCATTTTCTGGAGTGGGAATCGAACCCACAACCTGCAGCGTTTACAGTCGCCTTTGCGCCACGACAGACGTTTAAAAAGTAGTCTCATAAATAACACTATACAAAACAAAAGACACTAGTTTTTCCCTAATGTATTTCATGAAACATTTCTAATATTCTGAGAAAATATATTGTGACTTTCTACTGGCTGGAAGTAAAACGTTTTGAAAGTTTCCTTTGAAAGAAGTCACTAGAGATCCATTTAAAATATGTATTTGAAATAAAAATCACAGTGAAAAATGACAAAGTGAAAATACAGTATTACAAAATATTATGTATTAGATCCAATAATATTATAAAACGGACTTCAAATAATTAAAAATTCACTTAAAAATAAAATTATTACGAATAACTCATAAATTACCTGTCAGATTTTTTTTTTAACTTCACGCTGTATCCCGCATATAGGAGAGTAGGCAGAGGGAACCTGAGAGCCTAGTGTTAAGACACTTCGATCTCTTACAACAATTCCGTTCCCCACTAACAGATCTTAACTAAAATTATAAATGGAGCCATGTGAGAAGCACAAGCTATCATATAAATAAAAACCATGAAATATTTGTTCACTCAGTAAAAAGTTATGCGGTGACAAATATATAAAAAAATAAGTCTAATTGAGAATCTTTTTCTTTTTTAAAGTTACTCTTAATAAATATTAATCTGTGTTGGAACGGAGTGTCTTAACACTAGGTTCCCTCTGCCTACTCTGCTATATGCGGGATGCAGTGTATGTATGTAACATTTGAAAAATTGCTAGTGGACTTATCAACCTATTCACGCCTGTTATGAAAATATTCTTTAGAGTTAGAGAGAGAGATTATAGTTAGAGATATTCGAATCAACAATTGGCAAAAAACAACAAAGTGATGTGCCAATTTTTTTCGTCACACAAATTTTAACAAAAAAAGAAAAGCTGACCTCAAACAAAATGCACTATAAAGCAAAATCATTACAAAAAACTCAAAAACCATCCGTCAGATCCTAACATAAAAAATGAGATCATATTAGAAGTACTAGCTATCTTATAAAAAAAGAATAATCGAAATTAGTTTACCCAGTAAAAACTTATACGGAAACGCATACAAAAAATCCATCAAACTGACTACTTCCTTCTTTTTTAAAATCGGTTAAAAAGTATGAGGATAAATAAAAATAAAGCGCGTCGAGCGTTTGACAGTCAGAAATTTCGGAAACAACGTCAAGAGTAATCGAATTGCGTTCGTACCATAATGGAGTATATTTCGAAATAATTGGATCATATTTATCGCCTAACAGCTATAATTTTTGGAAAGTTTTGTGTATAACTGTATAATTTATATTTATGCATCAAAAATGGATTGCGGAGAGTGTGGCAGTGGCAGAGGAGAGAGAAGGAGAGGGTATTTGGTTTACTATTTCTATTGACTATAGTAAAACAGCTGCAAGCTTAGGATAGACTGAGAGAACATAGTGTCAAAACACTACGTTCTCCATTAGCTATAGAAGATAATATAAGATTTAAGACAATTCTGCTAAATCAAACAAAGGTATTAAGTTAAGGCAAGGTAAGTTTAGAGAATAAGTTGGAGGCTTATAAAATAGGCAAAAGAATCGGTTATTCTGGGGTGAGTGAATTTTTATATTCAAAATTTCAATATGTACGTGGCAATAATAATAATAATAGGACTATTTAACGCCTGTCGTGGCGCAGAGGCACAAGTACGACTGTCAACACGACAGGTTGTGGGTTCGATTCCCACTCCAGGAAATGTTAGTATTTTCATTTCCTAGGTTTGGTAACAAGGCAAAGCGCGGCGTTGAGTTCCGCCACTCAACCCGCAATGCCTCAATTTGGCGGAAAGTGGGGAACGGAATTGTTGTAAGAGAACAGAGTGTCTTAATACTAGGTTCTCAGGTTCCCTCTGCCTACCCTGCTATATGCGGGATACAGCGTGAAGTTTAAAAAAAACCTATTTAAGGCACATACATAAATAAAAGAAATCATGAAGAATAAAAGAATAACAGTTAACAGAAAGAAATAAAAGGAAAAATAAAGAATAAAAGACAAAGATGTGAAACAAACGACTTTATCACTATTTTAGTGATTTTTCAGGGAACCTTAAGTCGTAGAAAAAACTGTAACAAATAATATAGGAGAGCTAACCTGTTTTGCGGTGGTCCACGATGCTTGAGGGTACCCTGAGAAGAGATAGCAGTAGCCGTTGAACAAAATCTGCTTCACATCCATACACGACTGTGCTGTGAAAGAAAACAACAACAATATGTATATAATTTAATATCACTTACTGATGTATTTTCGAATTTTCCAATACTAGGATATATGCGATTAATCCGGTTAAAATAGTTTTTATTTAATATATGTAATAATCGTGAAAATGAAATAGCTCATTATCATTTACTTTAATTTCACGCTTAATCCCGCATAGCAGGTTAGTCACAAGAACCTAGTGTCAAGACACTCCCGATCGATCTTCACTTTCCACTCATTTTAGAGACACTGTTATGTGGCGGAACTCAACGCCACCCTTTGCCTTACCAGAGCGCAGAAATGAAAAAAACAAAATCACTTCCTGATTCCCGAGGAAATCGAACCCACAACCTATCCTAATTTCGTTTGTAGTCAGATGTTGTCCCACTGTGCCACGAAGGCCTTATTAAATATAAATATATATAATTAAATATAATGAATAGGTAAAGTTATTTAACAATGCCAAAAGTTTTGACAAGAGCAAAGGAAGAACGTATAGCTTAATTGGCTAGAGCTTGGATTGACTTCGTGAGACGCTACTATGTTCCAAATTTTAAACAAAATATTTAGTATTATTGGAGTAGTAAATTTAAAATTATCTTGAAAATCAGAACAACTGTTGAGTTCGTCACCGGCTCTTCTCAGCAGACCTATATTCCTCGCCGGTGGTAATTACTGACAGGACGGACAATACTGACTTCTTTATGTTAATTGAGGATTTGAAAGTGCTTGTAATAACCTATTTTACGCACAAAATTAGGGCCGCGTGTCGCTTAACCCTGTACTTAAATATCTCGACCTGTCTAGAACTATCACCAGTGAATTTCTAGCAAAGAATTCTATGGCAATATTAGTAGTATCTTTTATATTTGGTTAGGTAGAGATAGAAGCTTGGACAGTGAAGGCGAGCGTTTATACATATTAAAGGGGCCCCTTATGTCTACACTTGAGTCACAAGTGCTGTTCTTAAGCCCTCTCTCTGTAACGCCATGGACCCTCTCACTAATATTAGGGAACTTTTTTTCCCCATATTTTATAATAATTATTTATATAAAATATTATTTATCTTATTTACTTTCTTCCGCGGACTCTCCAATTGTGGAATGATCTCCATGCCGAGGTTTTCCCAGAGGGCTACAATATGGGGTTCTTCAAAAGGGGAATAAATAGGTTTTTGAAGGGTCGACAACGAGTAAGTGATGCCCCTGGTGTTGCAAGCGTCCATAGGCCACGGTAACCACTTACCATCAGGTGGGCCGTGTGCCTTGTTGCCACCGTCGTGGTATAAAAAAAAAAAATCTTATTTACTAGGTAGGAGACCCATCAGAGATTAAAATATGAACAGTAGTATAAAATTTTAAAATGAACATATAATTATTTAATAGAATATTTGTATTAGCGTCGGTGTAGCAAATATAATATGTACTTGCCGCCTTTACGATTGCCGGTTTAAGAGTCCTACATAATCCATCTAAGTCCCAAAATAGATACCCGTAAAAGGAGTTCCTCACGCATACAAAAAAAAAGAAAAAAAAAGCGATACTAGCGTGTTTAATTCTAACTCAGAGGAAAATTTATATAAATAAATATTTTCTTTTTCTTATTTTGGTTATGTTAGCGTGACTTTAGGCTCTTCTTTGCGGCACGCAATATGTCGAACAATGAAAAAATAATTTTCACCTTTAATTAGATTCTTTCTGTCTGATCCTTATAATTAATATTATATGCATAACGAAACAAGGGTGAATAAAATTGTATAACCATCGTGCCGCAGTGGCACAGCGTCTGGATGTAAACGGTTGGTTCTGGATGTAAGTGGTTGTGGGTTTAAATTTCTATTTCCTCGCTCTGGTAAGATAGCAAGGCGTTGAGTTCGGTTATCTAAAATAACAAAATCTTAAATTCTGGCGGAAAGTGGAGAACAGGAAGGAAGGAGAAAAATTAGGTTTGCTCTTTTTTTCCGTTATGCGGTAAAAAGCGTAAATTTCTTTTTCTTTGCAGCTTTTCATCATGATTGAGGGTCTTATAATAAAATACGGATTCCATTTTATCATTTAAGACAACATTAAAACCAAATGTTGATTCTTGAAGCCCGCTCCCACTCGAGAGCACTAAAAACGTTTCCTCATGAATAATGTGACCATGATTTATGTTACAAAGGGATATTGAAATGAAAGTTTTATTTTTGACTTTTTAAAATAAGAAGTGCATAGATAAAGAATTTTTATTTTTTTTAGCTTCACGCTTTTCTCATATAGTAGGGTGGCCAGAGAGAGTGTAGTGTCTAAGCACTCGGTGCTCGGTCGAATTCATGACTTTGTGTTGAGTAACTTTTAAATTTAATTATAATATAAAATATGTTATAATTATTCTATGTTATTTTTCATATTTTCCAGCATCACAAAACTAAATGTAAAGGCAGGAGTCATAGGAGCCAATCAGTGTAAAAGTCGATTAATTTTACGTGTCACATAAAGATTTAAAAATTATTGAAAACGATTTTTCTTGTTCATTTTAACAAATCATAAACGAAATATTTATCTCCATTTTTGCATTCTACAATTATTTCAATTTATATTTTAAAGAGGATTATAAATCTAATACATTACTTAATCAAAAACAGTATACTAAACAGTTTATAAAGGGTGTCCCAAAATTAACGCAAGATTTGACTTTACCGCCATTTGCTATTATATTCATTATTCATTCGCTATTAAAAGACTTAAATGGCATTTTCTATTTAATTCAAATCTTGCGTTAATTTTGGGACATCCTATATATGACTCTGAGCTATGGTATGGGGGAAGGTATAAAAATAACATAATAAAAGCATTATAACAAGTATATAGAGATATATGAGTAAAATATATTCTTAATTTATCATCAAATGCTCCATACGAAATGTTCGCTTCAGCCTATTTCAAAGGTCATTATAATTAAAAAATGATTGTAATAACAAAACTGTTAAACTGTTTAACTATTGACTTAATAAAAAAAATGAGACCTGCTGAGTTTCTTGCACCCGTTCTTCTTAAGTCTCAGACGGTAACTTTAATGAAATAGTAGTAATCAATTTCACGTTCAAAAATTAAACGACATTTAATTTTTTTTTTTTTTTTTTTTTTTTTTATGGATACCGGATGGCAGACGAGGCAAGCCGCCTGATGGTAAAGTGGTTACCTTCGCCCATGAACATCTACAACACAAGAGATGTACTGCGTTGCCAGCCTAGGATACAGATGGAAAAAGGGAGGGATGTCATAGTAGTCCGCTATCGGAACCACCACATTTTACTGAGGAAAGGATGATTAGGAAAGGAAAACCACAAGCTTATGCCATCGAACCGGAATACATCATAAGATATTTGGCAGTTTCGTCTTTGACATGATAGTGGTCGCGAGCCAGACGGAGGACGAACCTCCTACCACCAAACAGTAATATTTTGAATAATCTCTCGTCTCTCGTCTCCTAAAATATAGGAGACATTTAGAAAATCACGTACTCTTAAACTACATGCATTCTATAACACTGCATAGATTGTTTTTGTTTAATTACTAGCAAAGTGCAATAGTTGCATCAAGCACATAATTCACATAGTTCGAACTAAAAGTTAATTATGGAGTTGGAAGTTTCTAGATCGATCGTGCCAACACTTTGTCTTTGTCGATCTCGTGTATGCTTTGATTTAGAAATGCAATTTACTCGCCATTATTAAATTGAAGGCTTATATATTTTAACTGGCTATATTCCGGGACTTTGTCTGCATGGATTGTAAACGAAAAAAATAGTTTTCCCCATTTTCCTAGGAATATCGAGACACTTTTTCTTAGTGCTCCCCTACACTTCCCAAAGAGATTACTTGCCAAATTTAAGCTTTCTATGGCCAGTATTTTCGCTTTACGTTATCTGTCAGCCTAGTATTTTTTTTTGCTTCACGTTATATCCCGCAAATAGCAGGGTAGGCAAAGGGAACCTAGTGTTAAGACACTACGTTCCCCACTTTCTGCCAAATTGAGGCATTGCGTGCTGAGTGGCGGAACTTAACGCCGCGCTTTATCTTGTTACCAAACCTAGAAAATGAAAGTATTAAACTTTTAGATTTCCTGGAATAGGAATCGAACCCACAAACCGTCGCGTTTACAAACGCTTGTGCCTTTGCGCCACAACAGGCCTTACACGAGTAATACAAGCGTTTAATATGTAAAGATATTGTATATAAATACATACAGCATCTGACGTATGTGGGTTCAATCTTCAATTGGGGAAAAGGTTAATTAATAATTTACATATACACGCTCTAGTAAGACATTGCATAACGGTTAGGTCCAATACTTATCTCGCAAATCTAGATTTCCGGCGAAAAGTAGAGAACGGAGTGTCTTAGTGTACTAAAGTTCCTATGAAAACGTGAAGTGGCAGAAATACATCATATATATTTGGTAGTTTTTAATAATTTTACATATACTTTTAAATAAATAAACAGAACTAAAAGAGAATAATAAAAAATGAGACTTGTTTTTGTATAAAATATTTTTATATAATAACCGTGAGAATCGAACCCAGAACTGTTGCTCTTTATAGTAAAAACCATCCCACTGTGCCACAGTAACCTCCATTATTAATACAACTTGTAAAATATTAGGGTAATCAATATTGAGTCTCACATATAACTAGAAGCGTGGTTATATTACTCTTGAATAAAGCGTTCTGCGGACGAGGCGTCTTTCATACGTCTTTCAAAAACAAGCACACACATCCAAGTATTACCCTGATGTAACTTAATATGTACACGATATTTATGAGAGCTGATGCTTCAGATATATGCTAAGACATCTTCTTGCTTCTGCAACAGTTAACTGGAGAAAAGTATAAATATGCTTTGTAGTTATAACACCTGTCGTGGCGCGGAGGCACAAGCGTGCGACTGTAAACGACAGGTTGTGGGTTCGATTCCACTCAAGGAAATTAAATTTTCATTTCCTGGGTTTGGTACTGGGCAAAGCGCGGCGTTGTGCCCACCAATTACACGCAATGCCCCTACCTGGCGGAAAGTGGGGAACGGAGGTTCCTAACACTCAGGGTTCCCTCTGCCTATCCTACTATATGCGGATACAGCAGAAGCCATGTATGTATGTAACGTAAATTATAAATGAGAAAGGTGTTTCTTGGCGTTTTTTTCATGTTACATCGAAATGACGTTATGTGTTATTTTTTTGAGTAGAGAAATTTAAAGGGTTGGGGAGGACGAAGTACTTTTTATTGTGGTAAAATATCTTATTGTCACGGAAATTATTCTGATATACTTCCAACTTAGTTGGGACCATATCAGCCACCAGCTACCATATAAAGAAAAAGAATCATCGAATGGTTCACCTAGTAAAAGTTTTGGACATAATAAAAAATGTACAGTCGAATTCAGAACCTTCTTATTATTTGAATCTGTTAACAATTTTTGGTGGTGGAGGTTCCTGTCCTCCGTCTCGGCCTGCGACCACTATTTAGCGTCAAAGACGAACTGCCAAATATCTTATGATGTGTTCCGGTTCGACGGGCATGTGCTTGTGTTTTCCCCTTTCCCACCCATCCTTTCCCAAAATGTGGTGGTTCCGATAGCGGACTACTACATTATCCTCCCTTTCCATCTGTATCCTCTAGGTTGGCAACGCATCTAGTACATCTCTTTGTGTTGTAGATGTTCATGGGCGAAGGCAACTTCACTTTACCATCAGGCGGTCCTTCTGCCTGTTTGCCATCCGGTATCCATAAACAAAAAAAAAAAAAAAAATATTAACATCTGCCAACTATAGTTTCATCATGAAACAGTTTACATGGAACCACCAACATTTATTCTCACATGAGCGTATGAATATCGCTTTTCTTTTCACGCCGTATAAAAAAGTTATTGAGTACATTTCATGCAACTTGCGAAAGGCTACTGTTCGATATTGCACGATGAAGATAAACATAAGGCAGCATGTCCATAATATAAATATGGAAAATGATATTGGCTTTGTTTTTTGCCCTAGCCTGGTGTAAGTGAGAATGAAAGTATCGTATCGTGAATACAAACAAATTTGATTATCTTTACATAGATATAGACATAGCTTCACGCTGTATCCCGCATATAACAGGGTAGGTAGAGGGAACCTAGTGTTAAGACACTCCGTTCCCCACTTTCCGCCGAATTGAGGCATTACGTGCTGAGTGGCGGAACTCACGCTGCATTATTCTTACGCAATAGTATTATAAAAATATGTAATGCTGGTGGAACTTACAGTTTCTTGGGAAACAAGTATTCTTAAATCAATCTCTGTTCCTAAATCCTTTTCTCATGAGAAATTAAAGTAATACTTCAAACCTAGCAATGAACCAAGTAGAGAGTAGTTTAGAGTTAATTTGTGCACGGTAGAAGTAGGAGCGGGAGGTATAACAGCGAAATATCTCTATAATCTACTAAAATATGGTCTTTCTAGACATATCACTATTTCATCGAGTTTTCTCAAAATTGGTTAGGAATATAGAGGAGCACGAGCGTTAATATATATTAAAGGTGTCTCTCAAGCCTACTTAATTGGGTTGCAAATCCCTGCCTCTCCTTCAAGCATCTCTTCCCTTCCTTCTATCCCTATATCCCTTTCCCACCTATCCTTTTCCCAAAATGTGGTGGTTCCGATAGCGAACTACTACATTGTCCTCCCCTTCCATCTGTATCCTCTAGTTCGGCAACGCATTTACAACATTTCTGGTGTTGTAGATGTCTATGGACAAAGGACCACTTACCATCAGGTGGTCCTTCTACTCGTTTGCTATCCGTTATCCATAAAAAAAATAAAAAAAAAGAAAGAAAACATGGTAAACGGATATGCATATATTCTAATATGTTTAGGAGAATTATAAGTTCCGTTTAGATTTTTTATTATGTCGCTTTGAGAGTGCCGCTTGTACACAATTGATTTCGCCAACATCACGTTATAAGGAGAAGACACGAAATACGAAGGATATTGATCAGTAAAAAAGATATAAAGATACACTAAGATAGATTGCATGTTAAAAAGAGATCCAGTGAAAATCTAACGACCTTCACCTATAACAGAACAAATAAATATTTACAACAGATATATACACAACATAAAAGGGTTAGTTAGTCACAAGGGGCCAGTTTATAGTTTGATCTTGTTATAACTAATATATTTACATAAAGGACTAAATATAAACATTAACAAACATTTTGGGGTAAGCTCTGATTACTTCGATTATATGGTAGATGGGTGTGCAGTATTTGTAATTTGTTTTGGAAAATTATCCGACCCATTGTCAGTTGTGGAAAGACAATTTGTGATTATGATAGTTGTTGCTGGTAGAGATTTTAATAGCATTGCAATTAGTAATATTGTTAAACTTGTCGACCACTGGGGCAAGGTAACAGTCGCTCATCTAAAACATTTTTACTTATGTTTATATATATTATATTTTGTTAGAGTAGGCTTTTTTGCTTTTAGCCTTGTTGGTCTGGCAACAACACCGGTGGTAGGGAAGGAAGCCTGCAAGACTGCAAGCACTACTTGGCTCCTTAAAAAGGACTCGTCGGCCATAAGGACATTCGAGGATTGGAGTAGAGAACCTCTGATAAGTCTCTTCGTTTTCCACTCTAGTTTATTTTTAAAAAATCGATTTTTAGGTAAATGCATCGTCAGCGTCAATACTTGGTAATTATTATTAAAAATCTTTCGAAAGAATTAGAGTTTAAATTGGAATTGAAACTGTAATCCATGGCGCCATCAAATTCTATTTCTGAATCCTACTACTATTATAAAAGTGATACTTGCGTGAATGGATGGATGGATATTTGTTACTCTTTCAAGCAAAAACTACTTAACGGGTTTAGATGAAACTATGTATTGAATTATAAGATCTCAAGACCAAGATATAATTACTGCGTAATAAATATACTAATATTTATAAAGATTTTGTGTAATTTGGCTAAAATACATCGATCGAACAAAGTATCCAATAATTATACATTTTTAATTATAAAAATAATATTTGTATAAAAGTAATATTAACTTAAAAATATCTTTTAAGTAATTTAAGATGTCAGCATCATTTGTCAAATACAAATAAGTTATGATCTAAAATATCTTGAGTCACAGAGCTATATAATATGAAGCGGGTCGCGGTTAATGGCGCGTAGGTATTTACTGATCTGTCATCGACGCGTGAACGATTTTACGTGATATTTCAATCAGGAGAAATTGGGATATGGCATGGAAAATAAGGTATTATTAATCACTTTTTTTCACGCTCCACGCTCTTTCCTGCACGGAATGAGTGAGAACGTATAAAAATTTGAACGGAGCGGGACTCGAACCCGTGCGTCTTGAAAACCGTCCAAGCGCTCTGATCACTAAGCCATGCGTTCTACATCCGGCTGCGTTGAAATACTTATAGACTTGTTGCCAAATGATTGTTCTTTGAAATAATTTTTGGATAGCAGAAATTTATAAAAATCTCTCTACAGAGATGCTAACAACAAAAATAAGGTGTGAGAAGCGTATAAGAATTTCAACGCAGCCGGATTTAGAACGCATGGCTTAGCGGTCAGAGCTCTTGGACGGTTTCCGAGGGGCGCGGGTTCTTATACGTTTTCTAAATATGTTTTTCCTAAGTGTGTAATTAACACTTTAAAACTTCAAAAACGTGAGAAAGTAATGTCAAGAAACTTCGTTCTGTTCAGTTCATATCACCACTTTCCGCCCGAATTCGAAACATTGAACGTTGAGTGGCAAATTCAACACCGCGATTTGTCTTCACTGGCAAAAGTTTTTTTTTAGCTTCACGCTTATATCCTACGGATAAGCAGGATAGGCAGAGGGAACCACAGAACCTAGTGTTAAGGCACTCCGTACTCTTTCATTCCCCACTTTCTGCCGAATTTAGTAAATGTCAATAATTTAAATATAATCCCCAAATGGGAATCGAACCCAGAACCTCTCGTAGTCAGATACTTTCCCACTACGCCACGATGACCTGCTAAATGATTAGTAAATGTCGATGAGAAAAGTTTGAAAGCCATTTATAAGGTAACTATTGTGTACGGATTTAGCTAACAATATTGATTTTCATTAGACGGTTGGTCTCACTCATCTGCACAGCAATACAAACATTTTAACTAGTAAAGTAATATAGCTTAAATATATTTGGTTCATCTTGTTTAAATACATACATACATACATAGCTTCACGCTGTATCCCGCATATAGCAGGGTAGGCAAAATGCACCTAGTGTTAAGACACTCCGTTCCCCACTTTCCGCCGAATTGAGTTGCTTGCGTTGCGTTGCTTGTTTGAATAAGTGGGTAAAATTACGGCTTTTTCCTAATAGTAGAGTAGACCGAGAGAATCAAGTATCAAGATACTGCTTTCTCTGTTTCCTATCTGAATTGAAGACCTTTATTGCTGAGTAAAAATGAAGAAATAATCCATTTTTGAGTTTATATAGATAGAATACCTGTCGTGGCGCAGAGGCACAAGCGTGCGACTGTAAACGCGACAGGTTGTGGGTTCGATTCCCACTCCAGGAAATGGAATTTTTCATTTCTTGGTTTTGGTAACAAGGCAAAGCGGCATTGAGTTCCGCCACTCAGCATGCAATGCCTCAATTCGGCGGAAAGTGAGGAACGGAGTATCTTAACACTAGGCTCCCTCTGCCTACCCTGCTATATGCGGGATATAGCGTGAAGCTATGTATGTATGTATAGATAGTTGTAGAGATAATAAATAATGAATATTTTGTATTTTAATCTGTATATAAATTCTATTCATAATACTATAAACTTAATATAAGAAAAATATTTAGGAACTCATATAAAATTCATTGTAAGATTTAGTTTTAGATTGTAGGATTCGAATCCGTGAAACTATACGTTCTTAGCGAGATCAAGTCGAAGTTCTAATACGCTTGTCGGGTCTTTTTTGTTGTTAACATCTCTAGTGGGAGGTTTTTGCTCCACTGGCCAAAAACTGTTTCTAGGAATTATCATATAGGATAAAAAAAATCTATTTCGCGCTTATAGTTTCGTAAAGATAACGCGATAAGAACATATAGCTTAATTGTCTAAATAGTTATTGGACGGAATCCAAGAGGCGCGGGTTCGACTCTTTACATACGTTTCCAAACAATAGAATAACTTTTATGACATTTCTTCTACAAATACGACTGCATTATTCAATCCTCTAACTGCCATATATTTTAAAAAGCCATAACATTACAAAAGAATAAACAAATATGCTCCATACAAAATGTTATTCATTTGAAAATTGACTTAAAGTTTATTTTGTATTATGATGAAAGCCAAAAACGTTTGAAATAGAACAAGGACACCTCCCCGTAACAGTTCGGCTTATTTATCTACATAGTGAAAAGAGGTCAAACATCTTTAAAATGACAATTTGTCATTGCGGTTACACGTTATGAATGAGTACGATAACCATTTGTAATGGGAGATTTATAAAATTTATGTTAGAGCCGTCATTAATTGATAGATAGCAATATATCAAGGTGATTATAGTAGGTTCGAATTTTCCATGGAGGAATAATTATATTTATATTGTTTTTTAATTTTTTTTTGTTCTGGCAAAACAAAGCGCGGCGTGTGCCACGCAACACGCAATATCTCTATTTCAGGCTGAAAGTGGGAAAACGGAGGTCTTAACAATAAATAAATGCTAAAGGAACTACTTCCCATTATCAAACAGGTTCTTTTCAGTTAATTTATAATAACTACTGATGAGCCTATATATATATATATCTCTTATATATATATATATATATATATATATATATATATATATATATATATATATATATATATATATATACTAAACATTCTGCTGTTTTATTTTATGTAGGTGAATTTTTATAGACCGTAAATTTTTCGCGTCCCTTCTAATATTATTTGTTTTGATGTTAGTGAGTTCTTTTCCCAGAAGTGGCTCTTAACACTAAACTCTCTTTCTAAAAAATCTTCCAAAAGATATCTTTAAAGTACTTTTAAACCAGCAATTTCATAATTTAAAATTGAATACATATAACCAAAATGAAAACTGCCTACAGAATCAACCTTTCAAAATCATCGTTGATTGGAACAAAAGCCCACCGTCTTAAGCATTATCGTAACTTCATGCCGATATATCTTATTCTGAGAAGCAGGGTTGTTGGATTACCGGGTTGAAACTTGAGACCCCAGTAAGTTTTTGATGGTGATTAGCTATTTGGGATACTCTATATATAGCTAATTAGCTTTTTTAAATTTTTACGTATTTTCCGCTTTTAATAAAGGTAAAGAGAATTTAGTGTTAAGACACTCCGTTCTCTACTTTCTGTTTAATTTTTTTAATTTTTTTAAAATTTTGTCAGGTTTCTTTCTTCTTCAACCCTACCATCTACCATCTACCATAGTACAATAGTCAGAAAAAACCTACTGTAAAGACAGTTCTAAAGTTTTTGCCTGAATTATGGACATGCGTGAGCTCCACGCTAAACTTAATCTTACTACTACAATAAATGAAAAAAAGTCTAAAGATGACTTCCCTAAGTGGGAATTGAACTCACGACCAAGACAGTTTCATGGTACATAAATATAATGGGGTAGTTAGTGAAAAATGGTTAGCGCCTGTCGTGGTGCAGAGGCACAAGCGAGCGACTATAAACGCGATAGATTGTGGGTACGATTCCCACTTTAGGAAATGTAAAAGTTTATTATTTTCATTTCCTGGGTTTGGTAACAAGGCAAAGCGCGGCGTTGAGTTTCCCCACTCAGCACGCAATGTCTCAATTAGGCGGGAAGTGGGGAACGCAGTGTTTTAACACTAGGTTCCGTCTGCCTACCCTGCTATATGCAGGATACAGCGTGAAGCTAAAAAAAATGAATATTATAGTAATAAAAAAAAAAGTCATTCAGAAGAAGCTAGACGTCAGAACAATCATTTTTCCTAAGCACTTAAAAAGAATTGGTAACTTTCTGGACACAAATGATAACTTAAGGACCACTTGAGATAACATCGAGTATCATCGAAGACTGTAGAGCTCTCCGTTTGTCATATTTTCTTAGCACTTTTATAAAATGATATTAAATTGAAATTGTATTGTAATTGAATTGAATTGAATTGAATTGAATTGAATTAAATTGAAATTGTATTGTATTGTATATTATGAATTGAAAAGTTATATAGTTGATAGCTCCTTTCATTGTTACCTTGTCTTGTTAAAAAATCAGCTACGCAGGAAAAAGCGTGAAGCTGCTTTAAACAGGTTTGCTGGTTGCATCAGGCCAGGTTAGCAGAGAGAATCGAGTTCCTAGACGAAAATTGAGACATTGTGTGTCTAGCGGCGGAACTTAACGCCGCAAGTCGTTTTATCAGAGCGTAGAAACGCGGAGAATTAAAAATAATAAATAAATAATATCTTTATTGGACCAAAAGTAATACAATACAGTAACCAGATAGATAGTATGATCTCCTTACTTTTATTGTTTTGACACTAGTATTTATAAACTCTGGTACCCATTATAAGATTAACCTTATGTTATGGGTGCCAGCGCTCTTACAATTTTAAGAACCTAACTTCGGTAGATTTGTGTCTAGATGCATATATCCTGATAAATAATTCATTTCCCCAAATGGGGATCAAATCCATAATTGACAGTCAGAAGTTGCCTCTCTGAGTCACGATGTCTCTCTGAGTCTATTATCAAGTTGATTTCGCAATAATTTCCTACCTTCCTACCCTTCGTTTAATTTCTTCGTTTAATGGACGCATCTAGTAACTTTACACTAACATAGCTTATTCATAACAAAACATATAGATTGTAATTTATAAAGATATTTAATAATTTGGCTATAATATTACGACAAATATCTAGTATTAAAAGGCTAATAACTAAATATATTATAAAAGAATTAACCAAAGAAAAAAAAAACAATAGGAAAGAATATTCAAGGTCTTTGTGTGTAGATTGTAGATTGTCTCATTAAAATATTTAAAAAAAAAAACAGTTGAATTACAGAAATCTGCAACTATTCATAGTGAGCGAGCGCTTCTTGAGTTATTTAATATCGAGCTAAATTGGAGTACACGTTGAAATTCATTTGATACGAATTCTTTCGATCTGGCTTCTGAATGGAGGTAATGAGGGTAGATTTTTAATATATTTTTTTGAATGTTTGAAGATGTTCTTGTAAGTGTACTTTTTGTATATTTTAAGTTAATTTGGGATTGGGAGTGATCTCTCTGTTTTATTAGTGAGAAATTACTCCGTTCTGCGGAATATATTTATGAGACATAAAATTAATAAGGAAATAATCCTTCCATATTTGAATATCTTCATTTTTTTTTATAAAGGTCTCCTTTCTAATAAGGTAAGTATTATATTAATTGGTATTTACCAAATATTTTATTATACCTAAGTATAATACACGCCTGTCGTGGCGCAGAGGCACAAGCGTGCGACTGTAAACACGATAGGTTGTGGGTTCGATTCCTACTCCAGGAAATGTTAGTATTTTCATTTCCTAGGTTTGGTAACAAGGCAAATCGCAGCGTTGAGTTGCGCCACTCAACACGCAATGCCTCGAAAGCCTGCGGAAAGTGGGAAACGGAATTTTTGTAAGAGAACGGAGTGTCTTAAGACTAGGTTCTCAGGTTCCCTCTGCCTACCCTGCTATATGCGGGATACAGCGTGAAGTTAAAAAAAAAGAAAAATACTATAATACATTTATAGACAAAAATATATATTTTTTCCTATTTTACGATTAATCCATTCTGACGTAGAAAGTATTAGAGACGAGATGATGATCTAGAGAGTGTTAGAGATGATCGCTTATCCCAGACTTGGGGAAAGATTGTATTTAAGAAATATTTTTTTTTGCCGTTCAGGTAAGACAAAACGCGGTAATCATTTACAAATAAAAATGAGACGCGGGAATCGAACCCAAGACCATCATTCAATAGCGAATTCATACACCACTTTTAGTATGTTAATGAGGACAATATCTAATTATTTACGAGTATGTGTAAATTTGGCAAAGTCCAGTCCATTATTTAGTGAACAGTCTAGACATATTAATTAAAGTCATTAATATACCATTAATTTATATGTGCGGTCATTTGTATTGCGAATGGGTGTTGCAATTATTGAATAATTATTGGTAAATATCTAATTTTGATTAAAATACATACATACACAGCTTCACGCTGTATCCCGCATATAGCAGGGTAGGCAGAGGGAACCTAGTGCTAAGACACACCGTTCCCCACTTTCCGCTGAATTGAGGCATTGCGTGCTTAGTGGCAGAACTCAACGCCGCGCTGTGCGTTGTTACCAAAACCAGGAAATAAAAAAAAATATTTCCTGGAGTGGGAATCGAACCCACAACCGACTACAGGCGCACTACAGGCGTTATAAATGATTAAAATACTTTTTTATACTATTAAAAGAAAAAAGGAAAAAACCTTTTGGGTTTTAATCGACAGGCAGGAAAAGTCTAGTATATATTTATTTTCTAGAACAAGTACAGAGAGAAGTAGAACCAGTGTCAAGACACTCCGTACTTTGTTTTTCACCTGGATTCAAAACATAGCGTATCGAGTGGCGGAACTCAACGCCGTACTTTGTCTTACTAGAGCGAGCAAATAAAAATAATCAAATATTAAAATAATGAAAATAATAAAAATTCCTCGAGTAGCCATCGAACGTGTTCAGTTTTTACGACTACCATGTTTTCATTCAAACGTTATCCCGCTGCATCACAAAAAGAATTTTCATGTAAATATTTCTTTAGTTACGTCGGATTTTTTTTAGATAGGGAAAAACCATTGCATTCGCAGTACTGTCACTTTAACCGACACCTCGCTATATAAACATGTTTTTACAACAATTAAAATATCAACAAAGAAAACTGATATAATTTAAAATGAACTAAAAAGTAAAAATATTACAAATAATTCAGCTAACTAACTAACTACTTCAGATCTTAACTAAATTTAAATGGGGCTCTATCAGAAACACTAGCTATCATATAAAAAGAGAATTATCAAAGCTGTTTCACCCAGCAGTGAACGGAATTGTTGAAAGAGAATGGAGTGTCTTAACACTAGGTTCTCAGGTTCCCTCTGCCTACCCTGCTATATGCGGGATACAGCGTGAAGTTCACCCAGTAAAAAGATATACAGTCACACGTAAATAATACATTGGACATTCAAAGACGAACTGCCAATATCTTATGATGTGTTCTGTCTGGATGGCATGTAAGCTGTGGTTTTTCCCCTTCTCCAAATTCCATCCTTTCCAAAATGTGGTATTCCTGACAGCGGATCACTACATGTCCCTCCTTTCCCATCTGTATCCTCTAGGTTGGCAACGCATCTAGTACATCTCTTTGTGTTGTATGTTCATGGCGAAGTTGCAACTCACTTACCATCAGGCGGTCCTTCTGCCTGTTTGCCATCCGGTATCCATAAAAAAAAAAACAAAAAAAAAAATGATGAATAACTCCTTGTTTCTCACTTACACAAATATAAGTACAACCTGTTCAAGTTTAATTCTGTGGAAAGCACTTCCCCGGAGTAGTTTTTATATTTGTTTGACATCTCTGTCCAAGCCCATTTAAATTGAATATAAATCGATTATAAAGCGTCTTAAAAATTAAAAGGGAATAATACTAAATGTTAATGGTGGTATTTTGTTAGGTGGTAGGAGGTTCGTCCTCCGTCTGGCTCAAGTGACCACTATCATGTCAAAGACGAACGCAATACCTTATGATGTGTTCCGTTCGATGGCATGTAAGCCAGATTTTTTTCTCTTCCCTCACCCATCCTTTCCCCCGTAGGTTCCGATAGTGGATCACTACATTGTCCCCCTTCCATCAGTATCCTCTAGGGTTATAACGCATCTACAACATCTCTGGTGTTAGATGTCTAAGGAAGGGTAACTGTACTCTCACCACTAAAAGGGTCCTTCTGCTCGTTTGCTTGTCCGTTATTTCAATAAAAAAAAGAAAAATAATAATAATTAAAAGTGTTTGTGCCGATCGAGTAGAGTACGATATCCACTTGCTAGCGGCAGTTTGACTTGCTTTGTTGAAACTGTATACTACAGTGTATGGTGTACGGTGCTGTGTTATTTCATGTTACGTTACTTCAACCTACTAAAGTTTATGTGCGAAATGCTGTGATTTTTTTATTTTACCAAAAAATCGAAACTACCGTATACCGTATATATGTACACACCATACTGACTGGTACTGACGATTCAAATAATAATAACTAAGATTTTAACATAAAAAAAACAGACGTTAAATAAAATTTTCTAAAAAGCAAAATTATTGCTAATAATTCCTATTTATCAGATTTTAACTAAATAAAAATCACACCACATTAGAAGCACCAGTTACGATATAAGAACTTTGTTTTTTTTTTAACTACACGCTATATCCCACATAAAGCAGGGTAGGCAGAGGGAACCTGAGAACCTAGTGTTAAGACACTCCGTTCTCTTTCAACATTTCCGTTCCCCACTTTCCGCGAAATTGAGGATTTACGTGTTGAGTGGCGAAACTAAACGTCGCGCTTTGCCCTGTTGTTAACAAACCCAAGAAATGAAAATACTAAATTTTACATTTCCTGGAGTGGGAATCGAACCCACAACCTGTCGCGTTTACAGTCGTCGTTTACAGTTACACGCTTGTGCCTCTGCGCCACGACAGGCGTTATATAAGAAAATAATCAAAAAAATTAGTTTACTCAGTAAAAATTGGTTTACTCAGTAAAAATTGATTTACTCAGTAATAATTGATAACCTCTTCCTTTGTTGAAATAAGTTAATAAATACACAGGCAATTGTTCAAGTTTGCACCTCACTTGGCACTCCTGGAGTGCTTTTTAATTTGTTTGGCATCTCTGTCCAAGCCCATTTAAATTGAATATAAATCGATTATAAAGCGTCTTTAAAAATTAAACAAGTATTAAAAGCATTAATAATTAAAAGTGTTTGTGTCGATGTTAAATACAGTATCCACTTCTACAGTGGCAGTTTGAATTACTTGTTGAAACTGTACATATATCTACGGTGTACGGTGTTCTGTTGTTTCATCTTGTGTTATACTATAGTTACTTTAACCTACTTAGTTTATGTGCGAAATGCCATAATTTTTTTATTTATCAAAAAAAATGGCTTTGTTTGGCTAATTTCGTTAATAGATTTTTTTATCTTCCGCTGTATCCACTTATAGCGGAGGGTCAACCTGAGAGACCTAGTTAAGACATTTCCGTTCTCTTACAACTAATTCCGTTCCCCACTTTCCTGAATGGAGATAACTCTAACGTGCTGAACTCGCGCCGCGTTTTTGCTGATACTAAGCTCTAAATAGAAAATACTAACATTTCCTGGTGGGTTTCGAACCCACAACCTGCCGCGTTTGCAGTCGCACGCTTGTGCCTCTGCATACGACAAACTGTGCTAAGTATATTATAATCATTTAACCGACATTATCAAGTGCTACACTCTACCGACAATTAGTGTAACTGTTTTCACATCTTCTTGCAGATATGGCAGATTTTAGATTGTTATCTAACCAAGTAGATGTAAATCCATAAATTACCCAAATGTCTGGAAATGTTGAAAAAGCATTAACTTTCTCTTGTGCAATACTGGAATAAGACAATCGTGTTTGGTGGTAGGAGAGTTCGTCCACTCCGTCTGGCTCGCGACCACTATATGTCAAAGATGAACCGCCAAATATCTTATGATGTGTTCAGTTCGATGGCATAAGCCAGGTTTTCCCCTATTCCCACCATCCTTTCCCCAAAATGTAGTGGTTCCGATAGCGGACTACTACATTGTCCTCCCTTTCATCTGTATCCTCCTAGGTTGGCAACGCATCTCCCCCAACCTCTGGTGTTGTAGATGTTCATGAGCGAGAGTAACCCTTACCATCAGGTGGTCCTTCTGCTCGTTTACCATCAGTTATCCATAAAAAAAAAAGACCAATTATGAATCAATGCGCGTCATTTCAAAATAAAACAGTTACAGTGTGGGTATGCTACAACAGTGTCGTTAGAGTAAAATCTGAGTGTTAAGGCACTCCTCTTTCACTGCTTTCACGTTCCGAATTAAAAGTAATATGATGTAGAGAGTTCTCTTGAGAGCCTCGTTTGGCTCAAATCTAAGCTTATTGTTCTTTGTTCTTATATAATTATATTTGGCATCATTATTTTAGATCTATATACAAATACGTGAAGCAAAAACTTTGGATCAATTTTTAAGAAAATTATGCGGACGGAGGAGCATGAGCAACATATAAGTTTATATGAGAAGGTGAGAATGCTAATATTTTTTTTTTTTTTTTTGTGACCAACGGACGGCAGAGCGAGCCAGAAGGACTCTGATGTTGAGTAGTTTACCTTCCTTGCAAACATCTACAACACCAGAGATATTCTGGAATGCGTGCAACTCAGAGATATACTGATAGAAAAAGAGGACAATGTAATGAGATCCACTATCAAGACCACCACATTTGAAGAGGCAATGGGTGGGAAAGAGAAAATCTATTACAAAAAGAATACGTAAATTATATTAAATTAATAAAAATAATGTTTTACACTACCATGGTTTGACATCCATGTTTATAAGTCACATATATATTAATGGACAAACGCGTTCAATGCCATTCAACGAGGACCTAAGTTCTTAGTAAAGCCACACGTTTGCCAAATCTAGCTTATACCGTGTTCTGTATAATTTCTTATTTTTTTTTTTTTTTTTATGGATGCCGGATGGCAAACCTGGTGAAGGACCTGCCTGATGGTAAGTGATTTACGCTTCATACTCTGAACATCTACAACACAAGAGATACACTAGATGCATTTGTAGCTTCTAGAGGATACAGATGTGGAAAGGCGAGATAATGTGGTAGTCCGCTATCGGAACCACCACATTTTGGGAAAGGATGGGTGGGAAAGGAGAAAAGTACGGCTTACATGCCATCAGACAGGGCATCATAAGATATTTAGCTGGTTCGTCTTTGACATGATAGTGGTCGCGAGCCAGACGGAGGACAGACCGAACCTCCTACCCAAACATCTTATATAATTATATTTTGGCACTAACTATTCTTCATATATAATAATTAACGTAACTCTGCTGCCTTATCAAGTCAATAGTAGTGCTTTGTTCAAGTAGAATAACAAAGTTTATAGAGAAACAAATTAAGCCGCATTATGAGTGTAGTTTCCAGTTTGTGTGTAGTGGCGCGACTTCCGCTTCCATTGAATGGTGACGGAAACAGAACTGCGAGCAAGTATGATTAAGAAAGAACGCTGATTTCTTCACGATACTTTGATGTGAAGGAATTTTTGTTTTAATGATAACAATGTTGGAGTATTTTAAGGAATTGTCAACATTCTATGTCACTTTTTATTTCTTTCACAGACATCTATATTTATATTAAAGCGAACAGAGTGTCATGACACTGTGGATTCTTGCCAAACTCCACTGTGCGGAAAAGTAGCAGAACTAAAAAATAATATAATAACGTTGCTAGTTAGAATGTACGGTTTAACGACCTCAACAGAGTGTAGATGGAAAGCAAAGAGGCACGGGTTCGAGGTTCCACTTCATTAAATTTTATACATTTTCTATAAAATATTTTTATAAATATAATTTCTATAAATGCAATTGGAGCTAATAAAAAGTTTGATAAAAAATCTTTCGCCTATTTTTTCCTTCCTATCTAATCAGTAATTTAGATCATGTAGAGCTAACCATTAATGCTAACTATATAGTACCCGGTGTGCGTTGTTAAGTCAACAATTAAAATAAATTCAAGAAATCGATGACATACAGACAAACATTCATTTTTATATAATTCTCTGTGTAAAAATACGTGGTCATACTGATTTTCATGACAATCGGTTAAACGGGGCAGAAGTTACTCTGCGGCTCCACCTGGTGGTGAGTGGCATCGATGAGCGTATTATACAAATCTTCTCCGTGGAAATATATATATATATATATATATATATATATATACCAATTTTAGTAGTTTTTGAGTTCATCGATGACATACACACAAACATTCATTTTTATATATAAAGATATATGTATATTAGTTTTCAATACAGCACTTACAATAATTCATAATATGAAATAAGTTAGTTAAATATGAAACCATTTCATCGGATTACTCATCGAATCGGTTTAAGCAGTAATATTGTTATTAGAGGCTTTGAACAAATTGAGGCCGATTTGTATGAGCTTTACGATGGAAATTATGAATTTTCAATCGTTTGATCGGTAAATGAATTTGACAAAATTTTGAGATTATGATACTTTGTAGACGATAAATTAATAGTATGGGAAAATTAGAACTATGATTTAAAACGTGAATAATTCTAATTACAACAATAACTAATTAACAAGGCTGAGCGCGGCGTTGAGCACCGCCACTCAGCACGCAATGTCTCAATCCGGCAGAAAGTGGGGAAAGGAATTGTTGAAAGAGAGTGGAGTGTCTTAACATTAGGTTCTCAGGTTTCCTCTGCCTACCCTGCTATATGCGGGATACAGTGTGAAGCTAAAAAAAAGAAAGAAAATAAAAAATTGCAAAAGAACAAACAATTTAATATAAAAATACTTACTTTCAGTTAATGTCAATTTAGCTCTGTATCCGGCGTAATGCCGCGAGTGATCAGACCGGAAGCGCAGTTTAAGGGCGTTTCCTCGAGACTGGTATCGTAGTAGTTTGAGCTTCCCGCTCCAGTCGCCGCAGAGCCTTCTCGCGCGCGTCGAGTGCGTGTCGCGTGACCAGCCCGCGCTGATTGTGTCAGATTCTGGCAGGAGGGTTTCTAGTTCTTCCCATACCTGATGAGGAAAAGTTACATAATTTAGTAATTTTCCCTGAATAATATTAAATATTTTGACAAAAAAAAATCGCCTTCAAAGCAAATGACTAAAATGTACAATTATTATGAATAATTCAAAAACTACTACAGATCTAAGTTTAAATCGGACCACATGATAAGCACTAGCTATCATATATATAAAAAAAATCATCATTATTGGTTCACACATAAAAAAATACAGTCAATTTGAGGACGTCTACCATTTTTAAAGTCGCTTGAAAACAAGAATAACTAAGATATTTTACTTATAAGCGATATCCGTACCAGTACCATATGATTATTATCCATACCAGGCGAGAAAGGGTTGATAATTTGATTTGCATGTTCAATACTTTTAATTCTAAAAGAGTTATTTGCTGGAATGAATGAATTAAAGAAAGAAATTAAATCGAACAATTTCAAGCAAATAAATCACACCCGACTCAAAATTCTTTAAATTACATAAAAACAGAATTTACAGATAAAACGTTACTTTATAAATGCCTGCTCTGAGAAGTATGCGTTTATTTCTTATTTATACATGGTATGAATCTTCATAACAATATTATTTATAAGTTTTTTTAATATTTGCAAAATAATATTTATTTTCCTCGTTTGAGAATTGAACCAACAACCAAACGTGTCACAGTTAGAGGCCCACTGCGTCGAAATGTCCTCAATGGAAAAATACTCTTCTATATCCCACAATTATTTTAACCGGAAAGCTTAAAATACCATATAAGTAACAAACGTTTCATAATTTACAATTATTTTTTGTAACTTCACGCTTTTTCCTCTAAAGCTGGGTGCTTAGAGAGAGCCTAGTGTCAAGACACTCCTCTTTCTGCCTAAAATCGGGACACTGTGTGTCGAGTGGTGGGATTCAACACCGCGCTTTGTCTTGTCAAATTGGGGTAAAGATAATCTAAGCTAAATGATAATAATCATATAAAAAAATAAAAAACCATAAGAAATCTTATACGTTGTTGGTTAATAGCCTTACCTCGTTTTCCGATGAAAAGCCATGATGGTCATGCGCGACCCATTCTTCAGCATATTCTGTTATATTTTCTAAGCCAGATTCGATGATTTCGAGAAAGTCGTAGCTGCAACTGTTGAAGAGATAACAATTTAAATATAAATCCATACTGTCGTAGTGTACCGGGCGTTAACAGTTTACGACATGGTTCTGGGTTTGATTATTATTTAGAGGATTTCACCTATCCCTAATAACATTGCCGTATTTGCCTTTTCCTTTTTTTCCATTAATCTCTCTTAAAAAAACCTTTTTTTCGGTAAACGCACCAAAAGAATAGAAAATGTATTTTACTTCAATGTCACCAAACTTGAAAGGTACGATAATTTTTGTTAACTTTTTTTCTTTTTTAGCTTCACGCTGTATCCTGCATATAGCAGGGTAGGCGAGGGAACCAGAGAACCTAGTGTTAAGATACTCCGTCCTCTAATCTGTTTCCCACTCTTCGCATTGCGTGCTAAATGGGGGACTCAACGCCGCGCTTTGCCTTGTTACCAGGCCCAGGAAACGAAAATATTAAATAGTATTACAATTTTCATTTACTGAAGTAGGATTCGAACCCCCATCCTGTCGCGTATACAGTGGCACACGACAGGCGTTAACTATGTCCGTATATTGTTATTTTTTTAGCGTAACGCATTTTCGTTACATTGCAAATCACAACGAATCTAAAGAAGTTTTACTTCTAGAATATACCTATCTTTGAATGCTTGGTTAAAAACATCTATACATATATATATATATATATATATATATATATATATATATATATATATATATATAACAAGTAAAGATTTTAATACAAGAGAAGGCAACTACGTCCGCGCTTCCACATCGCACGCGGAAAGAATTTTAAAACTTTATATATGCTAAATTTAATTAGGTATATATGTATATGATATTTCTACGGTCGTCGTGGCGCAGTGGGATTGTGTCTGATTGTAAATGCTATTGGTTGTGGGTTCGATTCTCACTCAGGGGAATGATTATATTTCAATTATTTTCTTTTCTTTTTTTTTGACATCACGCTGTATCCCTCACTTAGCAGGGTAGGCAGAGGGAACCTGAGAACATAGCTTTAAGACACTCCGTTCTCTTTCCGTTCCCCACTTTCCGCCGAATTGAGGCGTTGCGTGCTGAGTGGCGAAACTCAACGCTGCGCTTTGCATTGCTACCAAACCCAGGAAATTAAATTACTAAACTTTTACATTTCCTGGAGTGGGAATCGAACCGACTACCTGTCGCGTTACACTCGCACGCTTTTGCCTCTGTCTTTTTTTATATAAAAGACAATAAAACTATACAATATGGTTGAATAAAACTTTTTATTACTTATAAAGTAGAACAGTATTCTGTTTTGTTGTACACTTCTTGCCAAAGTTCGATATAATTTTATTTACTACGCAATAAAAAAGATGAATTTCGTTGCGTTAACTTTGCGCTTTTTGATCTCCAACCGAGTTAAGTGATTTATTTTGGCTAGTAGCCCCTTTGACGTGTAAAATACGTTGCCATAGCAACGAGTCAACACACATAGTATTGTAAGAATATTTTAGCTTATTAATTTAATTTCTTTTTTTTAACTTCACGCTGTATCCCGCATATAGCAGGGTAGGCTGAGGGAACCTGAGAACCTAGTGTTAAGACACTCCGTTCTCTTACAACAATTCCGTTCCCCACTTTCCGCCGAATTGAGGCACTGCGTGCTAAGTGGCGGAACTCAATGCCGTACTTTGCCTTGTTACCAAACCCAGAAAATGAAAAGACTCACATTTCCTGGAGTAGGAATCGAACCCACAACCTGTCGCGTTTACAGTCGCACGCTTGTGCCTCTGCGCCACGACAGGCATTTCTTTCATATTTTATTGTAAAAAATATTGTCTTTCTGTCAAGAGATAGGAGAGTGACAGAAAACTAGTGTAAAAACACTCTATTCTCTACTTTAATTCCAAAATATGTTAAATAGTGGAACCCAACGTCGCGTTTTGCTTTATAATAGCATGGAATTGATAATAATGTACCATGATGGCCTTATGGGGAAATCAATTAATTGGAACCGAATTCACGGAGAAGGTTCTCAATTCGACTGTATTTTTTTATAAAAGGTCATTGCATAATTTTTTGCTGGCAGCTGAACTAATTTTGATTACTTTTTTAATGTCATAGCAAGTGTTACTAATATGGTCTCATTTAATTTAAGTGAAGATTTTCTTTTTGTGTTTTTAAGCTATCTCATACATACTACATACAGCTTCACGCTGTATCCCGCATATAGCGGTAGGCAGAGGGAACCTAGTGTTAAGACACCCGTTCCCCACTCTTCCGCTGAATTGAGGCGTTGTGCGCTGAGTGGCGGAAACCCAATTCTCGCGTTTTGCCTTTTTATCAAACCCAGGAAATGAAAATTCCATTTCTTCAGTAGGAATCGAATCCAATAACCTGTCGCGCGTTTACAGTCGCACGCTTGTACCTCTGCACCACGACAGGCGTTTTAATTTTAAACTTATTTAATATTTCCATACTCTACAATATTACTTCGTTGCTTAATCGTTTTTGGTTAAGATAAGATGTATCTCCTTATTTAGTAGCGTGTCCATATTGAAAACCAATATCGATTTCACCTACGCTTAGCTTTATCACAATCTGTACACACTCAGCTTTTTTTTTTTTTTTTTTTTTATTGATAACGTGATTTGGCAAACGGAGCAGGCTGCAAAAAAGTGACTCACCTGATGGTAAGTGGTTACCTTCTCAAGCCCATAGACATCTACAACACCAGAGATGCTTGTAGATGCGCTTGCCAACCTAGAGGATACTGGATGGAAGGGGGACAATGTAGTAGTCCACTATCAGAACCACCACATTTTGGGTGGTGGAAAGGGAAAAAATCTGGCTTACATGCCATCGAACCGGAACACATCATTAGATATTTATGGTTCGGGTCTGACAGATGATAGTGGAGTCATGAGCCAGTTTGAGGACGAACCTCCTACCACCTAACAAAAAAAAAGCTTTACAAAGTTTATCTATATATTATATTAATATGAAGGAAAAGCCAGGATCCCGTTTAACGAAAATTATGTGGACAGAGGAGCATGTTGGAAGTATATAGGGCGAAGACGTGTGCAGAAAGTTCTTTTTATATAATAATTCATTAAATATCCTTTAAATTAACAATATGAATATTAAATACACTGCACTATGTTTCTTAATAAAATATATATGTTATGCGTTAACGTAATGCGTACAAAATCGATAATTTCGTTAAGATATTAAAAATTGTGAGTAAAATTTGACAATATTTCTTTTTCAGTTACTTCACGTTTTCTATATAGCAGGGTAGATAGAGAATAGCTAGTATCAAAACACTTCATTCTCCACCATCTGACCAAAAGGCGACAAGTAAGACATCTTAAGGTCTTATCAGAACTGGGAAATTGTCACAATTCAATTATCCCCTGGACGAGAATTGAATCCACAAGTATTGCGATGTCAATGTATAATCTTACTGCACAATATTCTTTTTGAATGATCAGAAATTTTCATTCATTCCCTCTCCAGTAATCCTGTACTCCATTGCTAACATAAGAAAAGCTCGTGAATAAATATCTTACTATAAATATAAGTCATAATAATTCAAATTAAAGTATTTAATAATATATCAAAAAAAATATGCGCTCAGGTCAAATTATAATAAAATTCGTTCAGTGTAAAAAGGCTTTGCCTCTTTTTGTTTACTCTACATTCAATAAAGAAATTTTCTGAGGAATGTGTAGACATATTTGTATTTTTCACTTACACTGCATAGCTTTTTGGGTAAATTTTGTTAGCTTATGATAACCTACTTACCTATTATAAACAATCTTTGTGAGGATGGATGAATGTTTGTTATTCTTTCATGCAAAAAAATTATGAATAGATTAAAAATTAGTAGTGGACAGCGAATAATTGAATACCTTATCACATTTCGGCCTACCCTCAGTTTTGAAGTTTGGAAAGTGGATATTTCTGTCTTAAAACAAGCTTCCCGCTTTAACCAGCAGTTTTTAGTAGAAAAACCAAAGAGAATTTATTAATTGAGACAATCTGTTCATCATTTTCCATCCAAATTCGAGACATTGCATGCATTAACAAATAATTTTGTCTTGTAAGAGCGGAAAAAGTAGTGTAAAATTATTGAAATATAACGTAGTACGGGATTGGTTGGTGGTTTTGGTCTCAAAGCCATAACCAATCCTGCTTATAGATACATGAAAACTAAAATAATTTAAATAATCATTCCTCTGGTTGGAAATCGAACCCAAAACCACTCACACCTACAATTCGACGCTATCCCACTTCCGGGCCACGATGGTAACTTATGGTATTTATCCAATTAAAACCAAAAAACCAAAATTAAATCATCTTAAAAAGCTACCCTAAAGATCATAAATTAGAACTTTCACAATACTGTGAAGTTTTGCAACTTTTTTTCTTAGGAAAACGTAAAAATCTTCAATCGTAACAGTTTAAGACATGACGCGTTGAAAAAAGGGGATTCGAAGCGAGTTTCAGAGATAAAATCTTTGTTCGGTAAAGATTCAGTAGACGTACGGTAGCCCATTTTTCGTAGACATTCGTGCCCTTTGCCGTCTAATGGACGGTGATCCTTGTACTCGAAGAACCAACCAGAAATGGTAATGTTTTGTTTCTATTTGAAATAATAAAATTTTGTTGTTTGTTTTCTGGCGTTGGACCTCATTGTCAGGTATTTTAGAAGTATGTATAAATGGAGGCTTAAGATAAATAATGTAATGTGGCTGGTAAATAAGGGAAAATTTCAAAGATGCGTAAAAATAATTTGTTGATTTCTAAATTTGAAGGGTCGGCAACGCGTAAGTGATGCCTCTGAAGCTGTGCGTCCTGATAGGCCACTTGGTAACCACTTACCATCAGGTGGGCCGTGTGCTGTTGCCACCGTCGTGGTATAAAAAGAAAAAAAAAATATCTCTACAAAACTATAAATCGAAAAGTGGGGCTTAGATAATTGGCAAATTAAGGTAAGTAAAATAAGCTTTAGAATTAATTTGGCCATAATATATGGAGAATTCACTGGCTGGTACACGAAATCGTGGCATAATAGGGCAATGTCTAATCAAAAAGATATCAAGTGGATTCCATTTCCACTTAGGAATCTCCCAATATTTAAATTATTATTTTCATTTCCTCATTCTAGATGTGGCGTTATGTTTTCACCATTAACACAGAATAACTCTCGAATTCGGACGACAAGTAAAAACTGGAATGTGTCTCGGATAGTTTATTTAGCAGGATAGGCAGAGTTAATCCCATCCTTGCTACGCAGGATAAAGCGTGAGACTAAAAAAGACGATAAGTATCTAGAATGCCTTATCCAGCAAACATCTTCCTATGTAATGTAGCTTCATTTCTGTCGAGTCCCCGATTCGTTACGTGATACAGCATTACTATTACTCAACGTTTCTCCCATCGTCTGCCAAGAATCGCGGCCAAGTACCTACGGGCTGCGAGCTTGAGACGACTACTTTGTGAATGCTTGTTTTTAACCAACTTAAATAAAGGAGGACGGTATTCTTTTCTGTGTATTACCACATAATACACATAAAAGAATACAGTCGCCTCACGCCTAATAACGTCTGTCGTGGCGCAGAGGCACAAGCGTGCGACTGTAAGCGCGACAGGTTGTGGGTTCGATTCCCACTCCAGGAAATGTAAAATTTAGTATTTTCATTTCTTGGGCTTGGTAACAAGGCAAAGCGCGGCGTTGAGTTCCGCCACTCAACACGCAATGCCTCAATTCGGCGGAAAGTGGTGAACGGAAATGTTGAAAGAGAATGGAGTGTCTTAACACCAGATTCTCTGGTTCACTCTGCCTACCCCGCTATATGCGGGTTACAGCGTGAAGTTAAAAAAAAAAACACATAATATTTTTAATAGTAGTAGAGTAAATCAATTTTAAAGATTTTTTTATATAACAGTTAGTATTTCTGATGTGGTTTGAATTAGGTCTAGTTAAGTTTTGACGAGGAGTTTTTGAATCTTCAGCTGATATCTTGCTGGTGATTAATCACACAATCTTTCGTCTTCGGTATTTCCTACCACTGTTTGTCTTTCCTAGCTGCTCATTGGGTGACAAAAATATGATAAAATGCGTTTTTGGCATATGATAGACAAGTCGGTTTTTATACCTGCGTCAGAATCAATGCATTAGTGCGTTTCGCTGTCTAGGATATTCTTAGCATACGTCTCCAGCACCACATCTCGAATACATCATTTCTGTGTCTCTCTCAAGCCAAGACAGCCCACGCCTCTACTCCATACAATCACGTCACACGTTTTTTTTTCTGAGAAATGTTTTAAATTTCCAAGATTTATAAATAGTTTTAAGCAAAAAGTATATGTAACTCAGAGTAGTTCGCTACAAGTTAATTTACAAAGCGCACCGTGCAAGTGAACACGCGCTGGTTGAATGCTACAATATTTTACTAGAGTAACTCGCGGTGGCTTTAATATTTCAAAAGCGATTTCAACGTTCATTTTTGTATTCGTGTATAATATATAACGTACGTAGTACATTGAGTTGAGATGGTATATGTATGTATTTTATTAATATTCTATGTTTCTATTATATGATTTTTATGTAAGACACTCCGTTCCCCACGCTGAGTGGCGGAACTCAACGCCGCGTTTTGCCTTGTTACTAGATCCAGGAAATAGAGAAAATACAATTTTTTTACATTTCCAGGATAGTTAGTTTCGATTCCCATCGAACCCGTAACGTAACCATAAACTAAACCATAACCTTTGCAAGATTATTTTACGTAGATAAAATAATAAAAAAATACATGTGTGTTAACAAAAGCGTTTTATAAAATTAATTTGGTTAAACATCGCGTAGTATTAGATTATGCCTTAAAAAGACCTAAAATAGTGGGTTAACCAATATGGTTCAGACTATTTGAGACTATAAGGAATATATATGTATATATTTAGTAATAAAAAAGTCTAAATTTCTTATTAGAATTTATATTTCTAATATTTAGAAAATACCCGAGGATTTATAATGAAAGTCGGAGTATGGCTATAACATTAATTATCTTTTTAGGTTTGCTGTGAATCTTAAAGTGCTTAATTTTATAGTGTTCATATTACCAAATTTTTGGTTTGACGTGAAAAAAAATAAACAACTAAATAAATAACTGAAATTTTTGGTTTTACTGAAATTTCAGTGAAATACAAAGCCAAATATTTAGAAAACGAACGAGAAGAAATCCATACAAATAAAATACATCAAGGTTTAGTTAATAAAAGTGATAAAAAAGGGATAAAAAAAAATGCAGAAGTCCAACTAAGCAGTTCCCTCCTGCTAAGCACAAAAGTCTGGTTCGGTGGCGAGGATGGCAGCCCAACGCAGATAGTGCAAAACGGCCTGGCGGAGTTGGCGAACCAGCAAGGCAAGGTGGATGGCCCAGGGCGACGGTAGAGGGCGCGTGCAGTTACCGTCGGCCAGACACTGCATCCAATCGTTCCTCTGATCGTAGCGGTACTCCGTTCCATTGGAATAAGGAACGAGCGGACGAGAGAGTGCGTCTGTGTATGCGCACACACTTACGTACTATAACATATTCCCGCGCAGATGATCAGGTATCATTTGCGTGTCAGTGTGTCGCCGTCGACGGATACGTCTAGGAGGACATCATCATCATCATCATTACATTATTTTACTAATATTAAAATTGCGAAAGTTTGGGGATCAATGTTTGTTACTCTTTCACGTAAAAACTACTGACCAGATCTTGTCGTAACTTTACAATAACATAGCTTTTCTTTCTTTTTTTTTGCTTCACTCCGTTCTCTTTTAACATTTCCGTTCCCCATTTTCCGCCGAATTGCGTGCTGAGTTGCGGACCTCAACGCCGCTTGTACATTGTAACCAGAGAGAGAAAATGAAAATACTAAATAAAATGTAATATTTTCATTTTCTGGAGTGGGAATCAAACCCACAACTTGCCGTGTTTACAGTCACTCGCTTGTGCTTCTGCGCCACGACAGGTCTCTATCTTACCCTATTATTATTACAAATGCAAAAATTTGAGAATAGATGTTTGTTAGTCTTTCACGCAAAAATTACTGAATTGATCTAGATGAAACTTTGTGGTAATATACTTATATATCAGAATAACATAAAGAATTAAAAACATTTCATGTAATTTGGCTATAACATAATTATAAGTATATCTGTCTTATATTACAGAAAGGTAAGTAAAATTCTACTTCCCACGCTTTTACATTTTAAAGGTTAAATAGTAGAATTTATAACTGGAACATTTTCACTGTTCTTTAAACTTGCTGCCTTTGTTCTAAATTACAAATGTATTTTCTTGGAATAAAGTAATTAAAACAACTAACCAAAATCTATGAATGCTGGAAGCATAGTTTCACTATATTTTTGATTGCTTAAGGGTCTACGATCTATGAGGTCGTGGGTTCGATGTCTAGAAAATGCATTTTTATAATGATTATAGGTCATTGTGGCGCAGTGAATCATCGTCTAATTATATAAATTGATTGTGAGCTCAACTCAGCAACTTTGGTTCTCACTAGTTACTTGCCATAGAAAGCTAGAGTGAGGAACAGATAACTGTACGTTATCTAAAAAAACGTACGTTATCTAAAAAAGTTTTATATATACAAAGATTAAAAATAATTTAAATTTGTAACAAAAAAGAAAACTGATATCAAATAGAATGCACTAGAAACTGTTATTATTACGAAAAAGTCAAACTACTCCTTTTAGCTTAATTAAAATTAAATTTAAATGAGACCACACCAGAAGCTAGACAAACTAGACAAAACATATTATTATATTGGTGGTAGGAGGTTCGTCCTATTGGTGGTAGGAGGTTCGTCCTCCGTCTGGCTCGCGACCACTATCATGTCAAAGACGAACCGCCAAATATCTTATGATGTGTTCCGGTTCGATGGCATGTAAGCCAGGTTTTCCCCTTTCCCACCCATCCTTTCCCCAAAATGTGGTGGTTCCGATAGCGGACTACTACATTATCCTCCCTTTCCATCTGTATCCTCTTGGTTGGCAACGCATCTAGTACATCTCTTGTGTTGTAGATGTCTATGGGCGAAGGTAACCACTTACCATCAGGCGGTCCTTCTGCTCGTTTGCCATCCGGTATCCATAAAAAAAAAAAAAAAAAACAAAAAAAAATCATCAAAATTGGTCCACTCAGTAAAAAGTTATGCAGAAATCATATAAAAAAGTCGAATTGAGAACCTCCACTATTGAAGTCGGTTAAAAAACATAGCAAAAAAAAAAAACGATCATTACAGTTCCCCGATAAGGCCGTCCAGTTGCGGACGCGGGTGATAGGAAATTTACATATACATGGATTAAAATAATTGAAATTAAAATAAAAAGAGAATCGATGTCAAATAAAATGCACGAAAAAATGCAATCGTTACGAATAGCTCAAAAACGACTCCTCTTAAATTAACTAAATTTAAATAGGACCATATCGGAAGCACTAGACACAACAAAAACAATCATCAAAATTTGCTAATCCAGTAAAAGGTTATGCGATAAGACACTTCAAAAAAAATTGAGAACCTCTTTATTTTGAAGTAGGGTCAAAAACATAGCAAATAAAAAAGGATCATTACAGTTCCCCGATAAGCCCGTCCAGTTGCGGACGCGGGTGATAGGAGATTTATTACCGCCGGCTCGTATTAACGTAATCTCCTTAAGAATCGATGGTTCTATCACGGAGATGTTGTCTCTAGTTCCAAGTTTTGATTGATTTTGTAATGAGCTTCCTGAGCTTGTTTTAACCTATATTTAGTATGGGTTTTTTAATATATAAGGCTATTGTGGTGCAGTGCGACGTTTTGCCGTAAACACCACGGTTCTGGGTTCGATTCCCACTCGCAGGTATGATTATATTGAATTTGTTAATGTATTTGCTCTGATAACACATAGCGCGGCCTAGGGTTTTGCCACTTACTTCAATGAAAGCGATGAACGGAGTGTTTTGACAATAGGTTCTCTTTGACTAACCTGTTAAGTGGGATAAAGCGTTAAGTTAGTTAACTATGAATAAATTTATATGCTTTTTACAAAAGTGTATGTCACACACGTATTCTATGTGTAATATTTATTTTATCAATTTAATATATTTCTAACGTATTACAAAACAAATATTGGCTCTCTTCATTCTTCTCCATATAAAATTTAATTAGCCACTCAACACAAAATCTCGACTAGTATCGACTAGGTGGAAACGAAAGAACGGAGTGTTTTAACACTAGATTATTTCCAACTATTTTACTTATTGTAAACTTCGATAACAAAAGCGTTTCACTGACTCTCCGAGTTCGATGTGGTTAGATAAACATTGGTTAGGTTAGTCATATACGCATTTTTCCTGGCATACACTAGTGGCTGTGGAGGAGGATTACCGTGAGGTTGTAGTTGTTATAACACAGCCTAAATCTGCCATCGTGAGAGTCCCACATAACCTGTCCGAGTTCCGAATTTGGCGGGTACTAAGTGAACTGATTTTGATGATCCTTTTTGTTATATGATAGGCAGGGCTTGTAATGTGGTCTCATTTAAATTAAGTTGAGATTCGACAAGTAGTTTTTGAGTTATTTGTAATAATATCGCGTTTAAGTGAATTTAATTGGAAGTTAATTTTCTTTTTTAGTTAAAACCTTAATTATCACTCAATAAGGTAAGGTAATACAAAATAGAGCCTAGTTATATTATTTTTACATAGATTGACTTAATGAATCCAAGAACAGGCAGACACTTACATTTTGTCTACATAAATTGATGGTTTTAACCACGCTTTGACTAGAACGTAATAAGGATAAATGAATTAGGCGAGAGCGTGCCGGCTTACTGCCAGTCAAAGCTAAATCCCTATTTAATAATAAACAAGCGAACGTTTATAGATGGATTTAGTTAGGCTTCATTGAATTTAATAAAAGTTTTTATCGTATATTTGTGTAAAGCGTTCTTGTGGTTTTATGGACATTTTCGACGTGAAATTATCGGTGGAAATGCTTGTACGATGTGATAATCTCTATGTATTTTTTTAGCTTCACTTTTTATTTCGCATAGTATAGAGTAGGCAGAGCGAATGTAGTGTCTACACACTCTATTCTCCGGTTTCCACTCGAATTCGAGAAATTACGTATTTAGTGGCGAAAATCAACATCACGCTTATTTTACCAGAGTGGCGAAGTGAAAATAATTTGTATATATCAATTCTCTTGAGTGGAAATCAAACCCACAATTGTCGCGTTTATAGTTAAATGCAGTCCCCGCTGTGCCACCACGCCCTTAAAAAAAAATTAATTTCATATTACCAGTTTACCAGTATTATCTGTTTCATAATGTAAAATTTAGTATTTTCATTTCTTCGATTTGATAACAAGGCAAAGCGCGGCGTTGAGTTCCGCCACTCAACACGCAATGCCTCAATTTGGCGGAAAGTGGGGAACGGAAATGTTGAAAGAGAATAGAGTGTCTTAACACTAGGTTCTCTGGTTCCCTCTGCCTACCCCGCAATCTCTATATATTGTCGTTAAGGCGCAGTGGGATAGCGTATAAATATTGGTAGTGGGTTCTATTACTACTGAAGTTCTCTTCATCCATATGTATTACGGTATCCATAAAAAAAAAAAAAAATGGATAGACGACGCAAAATTTGCATATTGTGAAAATTTGAGCCAAACTTTACTAAAATGTATTGGAAATATTCTGATGAAACTAATCACGTTGCACCAATCAGGCTTCGTTTATTGGCACCCTGATCCGTTGCCTAATATGCTACGATTACAAGCTTTGTTAAACTGGACAAAAGACATGGTTATTTAATTTTCATGATAGAAATGTCAATAATTTAAATATAATCAAGAATGATTATCTACATATATTCATCTGATTCTCCCGTAAGTCACGCACCACTCACTTGTCGGCAACGCGTAAGTGATGCCCCTGGTGTTGCAAGCGTCCATAGGCCACGGTTACCACTTACCATCAGGTGGG
>JAKGSA010001660.1:0-44706 GCA_033558755.1 Philaethria dido | reverse complement strand
TTTTTTTTTTTTTTTTTTATTGATAACGGACGGCAAACGAGCAGAAGGACCACCTGATGGTAAGTGGTTACCTTCGCCCATAGACATCTACAACACCAGAGATGTTGTAGATGCGTTGCCAACCTAGAGGATACTGATGGAAGGGGGGACAATGTAGTAGTCCACTATCAGAACCACCACATTTTGGGGAAAGGATGGGTGGGAAAGGGGAAAATCTGGCTTACATGCCATCGAACCGGAACACATCATTAGATATTTGGCGGTTCGTCTTTGACATGATAGTGGTCGCGAGCCAGTCGGAGGACGAACCTCCTACCACCTAACCTTCAAATAGTAAATACTTGATAGTTTCAAGTACGTACTTGATCAATTTGCATTAGTCATAGACTTCTTATATAATATTTTATAGGTGTAATTTATGTATACATATTAACATATTTAAATGAGATAAGTATAAGATTTTTTTCTTTAATTTCACGCTGTATCCCGCATGTAGCGGGGTAGGCAGAGGGAACCAGAGAACCTAGTGTTAAGAGACTCTATTCTCTTTCAACAATTCCGTTCCCCACTTTCCGCCGAATTGAGGCATTGCGTGTTGAGTGGCGGAACTCAACGCTGCGCTTTGCCTTGTTACCAAACCCAAGAAATGAAAATATTAAATTTTACATTTCGTGGAGTGGGGATCGAACCCACAACCTCTCCGCCACGACTGGTTTAATCTATATATAAATACGTGAATCAAAAACTTTGTATCCCTTTTTACGAAAATTACGCGAACGGAGGAGCATTAAACTTGGCACACTTATAGCTTATATAGAGGAGTGTAGCTTGATAAAATATTTTTAAACCAGTGCTTAAAAATATATTACATTAATAAAATTACCGTCCCACACTCTACTATGGTTTGACATCCATGTTTATATAAAGTGACATATACGTTGCTAGGCAACTCGTTGTTTACGCGTCAAGAGGGGCACTAGTATAAGTAATTCCCCCGATTGAAAATCGAATCCACGACCGATCACGTTTACAGTAAGACGCTGTCTATTTCACTAAACTGTTATGGCTTCAACAATAAATGCTATATTTTACACTAGAAAACAATTTAAAGTTATGAAATTTCTAATAAAAATATCGAGGCATTCGTGGCGCAGTGTCAGACTGTAGATGCTGTGGGTTCGATTCCCACTTAGTGGAATAATTATATGATGAACTATTATAAATTCAAGGCAAAGCGCGGCGTTGAGTTTCGCCACTCATCACGCAATGCCTCAAGTTAACGGAAAGTGTTGAACGGAAATATTAGAGGAGACCGGAGTGTCTTGAAACTTGGTTCACTCTGACAAGTTTGCTATAAACGGGAACGGGATAAAGCGTGAAGTTGTTTTTTATAAAAATATTAAAAAAATAACTTACTTAAAACATGCACCTGCCGACTAACGTAGATTATATCGACTACCGTAGATTACATCGACTACCGTTAGACGGATATAAATGTCACTATTAAGCCCAGTAATTATAATTATTTAATAAATTATTATATTATATTACACGCCTGTCGTGGCGCAGAATCATAAGCGTGCTACTGTACGTGACACGTTGTGGGTTCGATTCCCACTCCAGGAAATGAAAATTTTAAAATAATATTGAGTATTTTTATTTCCTGGGTCCTAACTAACTTTCCTGGGTAACGAGGCAAAGTGCGGCGTTGATTTTCACCACTTAGCACTCAATCCACTGAAAAATGGGGAATGGAATTGTTGAAAGAGAATAGAGTGTCTTAACACTAGGTTGTCAGGTCACTCTGCCTACCCTGCTATATGCGGGATACAGAAAAAAATGAAATTTGTAAACATATTATAGTCTAAACTAATTACATTGACTTCTCAATATTACTGGCTCGCGACCACTATCATGTCAAAGACGAACCGCCAAATATCTTATGATGTGTTCCGGTTCGATGGCATGTAAGCCAGGTTTTCCCCTATCCCACCCATCCTTTCCCCAAAATGTAGTGGTTCCGATAGCGGACTTCTACATTGTCCTCCCCTTCCATCTGTATCCTCTAGGCTGGCAACGCATCTACAACGCCTCTGGTGTTGTAGATGTTCATGGGCGAAGGTAACCACTTACCATCAGGTGGTCCTTCTGCTCGTTTGCCATCAGTTATCCATAAAAAAAAAAATACTGTTTGCATGAAAAGTTCTAAAATGCTTTTATGGGTCACAAAAGATTTCATTCAGTAGTTATTTTCTAAAGAATTTATTAGTCTTTCAGTTCAGCTTGTAGCGAGCAATGAATAACTTTTGTAAGGAATAGATTTCTTGTTATATTACTGCTCAATAGAACGTTTTTAACTGATTTCAAAAAGTAAGAAGTCTTTTTATATGTGCAACCGCATAGTTTTTAACTGGGTGAACAATTTGATGTTAATACTTATTTTTGAAGTGAAAACTTCTAGGACACCTGTTGTGGCGCAGAGGCACAAGTCTGCGACTGTAAATGCGACAGGTTGTGGGTTCGATTCCCACTCCAGGAAATGTAAAATTTAGTATTTTCATTTCTGGGCGTGCACGGCGTAATTTCCGCCACTCAATTTGTTGAAAGAGAATGGAGTGTCTTAACACTAGGTTCTCTGGTTCCCTCTGCCTACCCCGCTACATGCGGGATACAGCGTGAAGTTGAAACTTCTTTAGCGGTGTTCTGCACTTTTTGTGACAGGTAAAAAATGTTAAACTCGCGTCAGAAAGTATTCTGATCAGGGTAGTAACCCTGATCGGAAATTCGTAAGATAAGGACCTTACCTTTGACAATTGACCTTAACTTTGACAATTGTCAAAGTTAAGGTCAATTGTCATTCAATTGAATGAAATTGACAATCTGTTCTTAGAAATAAAATCAAGAAGTGTTTTGGTGATGGTTTCTAAATTTTTAGGTAATCGTTTCAATACAATTGATTAATCTTATAGATGAGTTGTTGATGTCTTTTAATTTTTTGTTGCGTTTGAATCTTCCGCGTTATGCGTTTCCTACTTTGCCATAATAAAGTTTCTTCTGCCGGCACTTCCGGAGTGCAACCCGTTCTTTTTTTAAATGACAGCCAGCGCTTCTAATGATAATGAGACCACTCATTCAAATTAAGATCTAAAGAGAAGTTTTTGAGTTATTCGTAATAATTGTATTTTTTAGCGCAATTTATTTGAAATCAGTCTTTTTTTAAATTCTTAATTGTACTGAGACCTATCGTGGCGCAGAGGAACAAGCGTGCGACTGTAAACGCGATAGGGAGTGAGTTCGACTTCTACTCCAGGAAATGGAAATAGTAAATAATATTTAGTATTTTTATTTCCTCGTTCTGGTGATAAGGCAAAGCGCGTTGTTGAGTTCCGCCACACAGCACGCAATGCCTCAATTCGACGGAAAGTTGGAAACGGAAAGATTAAGAGAACGGAGTGTCTTAACACTAGGTTTTCTGGTTCCCTTTGCCTATCCCCTCGGAATACAGCGTGAAGTTAAAAAATATATACTAATTTGTCCACGTAAAGTCACAGGCATAAACTAGTGTAACAAAAAGCCTCGACATATTTTGCTACATCAAAACGTGCTTGAACAATGCCCTGAAAACGCTGAATCGCGCAACGCGATGTGTTTGAGCCTATATCAGATCATTGTTAGAAATCTGACACTGAGCTTAGTAAGTAAATATATTGCTTCGTAGATTATATGTAATCTAATATCGGTTTTTGTTGGAAATATTCTTTTATTATTTATAAGAACGCCTGTCGTGGCGCAGAGGCACAAGCGTGCGAAAGGTTGTGGATTCGATTCCCACTCCAGGAAATAGAACTTTTCATTTCCTGGGTTTGGTAGCAAGGCAAAGCGCGGCGTTGAGTTCCGCTACTTAGCACGCAATGCCTCAATTCGGCAGAAAGTGGGGAACGGAGTGTCTTAACACTAGGTTCCCTCTGCCTACCCTGCTATATGCGGATTTACATCGTGAAGCTATGTATGTATGTATTACCCTGAGTAGGAATTGAAGCCACAACCACTCGCGAATACCGACGTTTACAGTCAAACAAAGTCCCACTGAACCACGATAACTTTACTATATAATATCTAATATATAGTTTTTACTTACTTTCACGGAGCGCGTGTATTTCCACTGACAATGGAAATTTTTTAATTACATAGTTGCATAACTAACGTATTGTTAACGAGATCCGCGCTGGAAAACTAAAACAAAGAATCGAATGTAACCTAGTTTTCTTAGAGTTTTAAAATTTATATAAATTTTATATTTAATTTTAACTATAATGATGTCATCGTGGCGCAGTGGAATAGTGCCTGTAAACGCGATTGGGTGTTGGTTCGATTAACAGTAATTATATAACAAGGCAAAGCGCGGCGTCTAGTTCCGCTACTCAGCACGCAATGCCTCAATCCGGCGAAAAGTAGGTAACGGAATTGTTAAAAGAAACGTAGTGTTAAAACACCTGCTCCTTCTTTCTGCCTATCCCTGCTATATGCAAGAGATATAGCTTGAATCTAAAGAAAAGCCTCGCTCTGGGTAATACAAAGCAAGACTTTCGAGCGGAATGTGGAAGACGGCGTGACTTAACACCATGTTCTGTATATATCGTAGACAACCTTATATATAGTATATAGCAAAGAGTTATATAGCATATATACAGGAGCATATATATATATATATATACATATATATATATATATATATATATATATATATATATATATATATATATATATATATGAAAGAGCAACGTTGCCACCCAGGAACATTCCAGGCCTTCATTTCCCAAGTGAGGGTGCCTTGTTGCCACCATCGTGGTATAAAAAAAAAGGGGTAACAAGGCAAAGGCGGCGTTGAGCTCCGCCACCAACACGCAATGCCTCAATCTGGCGGAAAGTGGGTAACGCATTTGTTGGAAAGAGAGATCGGAGTGTCTTAACACTAGGTTCTCAGGTTCCCCACCTACCTGCTATATGTGGGTTAAGAGCAGAAGTTAAAAAAAAAAAAAAACAAAACGTACTCGTATAGATATATTTTCTGATTCCAATTCCGAGGTGTTCACAAATGAAGAAAAGCTGGTTTAACATTTAAATAATATGAATATTCATAAATATGAAACTGTGATGTGTTAAAACGTTGTCTATTATAATAACCTTGGCTAGTAACGACCGAAAAGTTGGTAAAATTTAATGGGTAATGACCGAAAAGCAAGTAATTATATGTATATACAGTTATAGAGTCCGTGGGGCAGAGGAAAACGGGTTGAGGGGTCTGATTCCCACTCCAGAATATGAAAATATTTTATATTTGTAAAACGGAGTGTCTTAACACTAGGTTCTCAGGGTTCCTTTGCCTACCTCTGTTATTATACCCTGGTATATGCGGATAGAGCGTGAAGCTAAAAAGAAGAGCTTTTGCTCGCTCTAGTAACAGGGCAAAGCATTGTATGTTGAGTTCCGCCGCCACTGTTACGGAATGCCTCAATCTGGCGGAAAGCGGGGACGAAAAATTTTAAGAGAAGGGAGTCTTAACACTAGGTTCAGGTCCTACTCTGCTACCCGTGAGGATACAGCGTGAAGTTAAAAAAAAAATTACAGTTATAAAAAAAAAAAATTACACGGATAGAGCAGTTGCGACGTTTCTCAATGCGATAGTTTATATTCTAAATCATTCATTAATGGAGTCGTCTCAGGGAACAGGAAAAAATAAAAGGAAAATCATTTTGGGGACACTTCTATAAAATTGAACACAGCGAACTCGAACTCGCGCTTCTTGAAATCGTCCAGCGCTTTGACCGCTAAGCCATGCGTTGTTATCTTACTGCGTCGAAATTTTTATACGCTTGTAGATGCTAACAATAAAAATAAGTTGTAACACTCTTATGTGCGTGATTAACACTTTAAGGTATCAAAAAACAGAGGTTTCCCTGAAATTCCAAAGAAAACATGAAAAAACGGCAAATCCTGAAGTTAGGTAACAATATTTACAGCTTTCAATGGGCTTTATCCTGAGATTACGGGCGAGTAACCTTGGAAAAACTACTAGTCGGATCTCAACTAATTAAACGGACCAGCCACCAGCCATCATATAAAAAAAGAATCACCAAAATTGTTCCACATAGCAAAAAGTCAAGTGCGGTAACACACAAGAAATTCAATGTTTTTTTTTTTTTTTTTTTTTTTTTTTTTTTTTTTTTTATAGATAACGGATGGCAAACGAGTTGAAGGACCACCTGATGGTAAGTGGATACCTTCGTTTCCATGAACATCTACAACACCAGAGATGTTGTAGATGCTGCCAACCTAGGAGGATGTAAGGAGATGGAAGAGGAGGACAATGTAGTAATCCGTTCTCGGAACCACCACATTTTGGGGAAAGGATGGTGGAATGGAAACCTGGCTTACATTTTGCCATCGAACCGAACACATCATAAGATATTTGGCGGTTCGCCCTTTGACATGATAAAGTGGTCGCGAGCCAGACGGAGGACGAACCTCCTGTACCACCTACAGTCGTCGAGTTGATAACCTCCCTCCTTGGAAGTCGGTTGCAATCCTATCACCAAAATCGATTTACAATATTCACAAGTATTTTGGCAATTGAAAGCATTACATATTTAATCGATTATAAATGTGTATTGTATAACTTCCAATCTCTGTGACATCACCTAGTGAAAGTCGAATACACTGTTGATTGAACGTGTGGGTTTATCGTTATATAATTATTAGCCTGCTATATGTTTGAAGGAATAGGCAGAGAGAACCTAGTGTTAAGACACTCCGCTCTCTGTTTTCTACCTGATATCGATGTGTGTGTTTTTTTGGGTGCATATGATGTCTTAGCTTCACGCTTTATCCCTAGCGGGGTAGTCAGAGAGAACGGAGCGCCAAACGCTACGGTCCCTGCATGCCTCTTTCGCCTCGTTCACAGTCATTAACCTCTTCATACATGCCCTCTGGGGGGGTTCTCATGCTTTTCACGTGACTTCTTCCAGTATAATTGATATTGTGTTCTTGTCAACCGAGGTCTCCCTATACCATTATTGCCTTTATTTGCCATTGCATATGATATTCGTAGAAATAAAAGGACCATATACCAAAACACCTGTTGTCGTTCCCATAGATATATGTAGATACATATTATAAGTTATAAACAAACAGAAATAACAAATGCTCTATGTTAATTTTTGAAGGGGACAAAAAAATATTGACAGTACCCTTTCTACAATTCAGCAGGTGAAAAATTTATCTTTGGATATGTGTTTGAATATATGTATTAATTATTTTTATTAATTTCACTTGACTATCTATTATTAATGTAAAGAAAAATATGCAACGGTAATTTCATTCATTACCTTTCGCCTAAAAATTGCACTTGTGTCCGGATTCGATTATAATAAAAAAAATTCATTGTATGAAACGTATGTCCATGCCACGTCGGGTTTCAAATTCCTTTTAGTTTTCACCGATAGAAGTAAGTAAAGGAGGTAGTTTTCAATTCCACTGTATTTTTTTTATATGTATGTTGTTTTGTGTCCACATAACTTTAATGGATGAACCAATTTTGATGATCCTTTTATATGATGGCTGTGATGTTGTGTTTTTGATGTGGTCTATTTAATTAGAAGTTCTTGTCGGGTAGTTTTTTGAGTTAATATACAATGTACTTCTAAGGTGCGTTTTTATTTTGCAGAGAAGTGGAGGTTCTTTTTTTTTTTTTTGTAAAAATTTCTTATTTTAATAAATAATTTTCAAATGAAGTGAAGTATTGTTAGATTTTTTTAGAATTAAGGTAATTTACCAGATTACAAAAAAAAAAAAATACTACTTTACTTATAACTTCCGGGGCAATCCCTGGCAGGGTGTGAAGTCCCAGGAGGAGCGAAAGGGCGCCAACGCTACGGTCACCCTGCACTTCCACACTCCTTCGTTTGAGTCTTTTTGATCATTGGCACCTCTTCATACATGCCCCTGAGGTCCTCGTAACTTATTTGCGGGCCTTTCCTCCAGGCGCATTATCATTGTGCGCTTTTGTGTTCTCTTTGAAGAAAGGTCAACCGAAGTCCTCCACCTCGTGCCAAAAAAAAAAAAAAAAATACTTACTTACATAACTTCAGGCTTAATCCCTAGCGGGGTAGTCAGAGAGAACGGAGCGCCAAACGCTACGGTCCCTGCATACCTCCTTCGCTTCGTCCACAGTCATTAACCTCTTCATACATGCCCCTGGGGGTCCTCATGCTTTTTACGTGACCTTCCTCCAGTATCATTGATACTGTGTTCCCGAAGGTCAACCGAGGTCTCCCCCTACCTCTCTTGCCGCTCACCTTTGCTTATAAAAATATTTAATTCATACGTTTTAACCGGCAAAGTAAGAAAGTAGACGATAGAAAATATAATTAGTATAACCAACACTGTACTCACATGCATATGATCTACATACATATACTCGTATATGTATGGTAATATTATTCTAACTGATAGTTTCACGTGCGACTGACAAAGATAACGGTATCTATTGATAACGGCTACAATATTGACGGTACAAATGCAGAATACATAATAGTTTATGTTGTTTAATTTAGACGAAGAACAGAGTGTGTTGACACTAAGTTAAAAAAAAGCGTGAAGCTCCCTTTCAAAAGACTTCAAACAAAGGAGTTTCACGCTGTATCCCACATGTAGCAGGGTAGGCAGAGGGAACCTAGTGTTAAGACATTCCGTTTCCTACTTTCCGTCGAATTGAGGCATTGTGTAATTAGTGGCGGAAATCAAGGCCGCGCTTTGCCTTATTACCAAACCCAAGAAATGCAAAATTCCATTTCCTGGAGTGGGAATCAAACCCACAACCTGTCGCGTTTGCAGTCGCACGTTTGTAATTTTTTATCTGTGCTACCAATTTTGATGTTTCTTTTTTTGTATGATAGCTAGTACTTCGGACGTGGTTCCATTTAAATTTAGTTAGATCTGTTGAGTAGTTATTCGTAATTACGGTACTTTTTAGCGTATTTTATTTAAAGTCGGTTTTCTTTTTTTGTAACATCTTATATGTAATTATTTTATTTAATAGAGGTTAATGACTGTGGACGAGGCGAAAGAGGTATGCAGGGACCGTAGCGTTTGGCGCTCCGGAACTCTGACTACCCCGCTAGGGAAAAAGCGTGAAGTTAGATAGGTAGGTAGGTATTTTATTTAATACAAGCTCTTCACTTAACTCTGCCTAAAATGTATTTCTTCAGAAAGTTATGCTTATAACGGTCTTATCTATTGATTGCGTTGAATTAAAATTTCGATTCATTCTTTATACCTGAGTATTTGACATAAATCTCAACATGTAACCTCCACGCCTTCCCAAGAAGAATAGTCTTACCAAACAGACAGACAGACACATACAAACAATTAAAATAACACAAAAAGGATTCTATTTATTCTTCAAGAGTACAGAACCCTAAAAGAATAATATATATATATATATATATATAACTTCACGCTGTATCCCGCATATAGCAGGGTAGGCAGAGGGGACCTGAGAACCTAGTGTTAAGACACTCCGTTCTCTTTCAACAACTCCGTTCCCCACTTTCCACCGAATTGAGGCAATGCGTGCTGAGTCGTGGAACTCAACGCCGCGCTTTGCCTTGTTGCCTAACCCAGGAAATGAATATACTAAACTTTTCATTTCCTGAGTGGGGATCGAACCCGCAGCCTGTCGCGTTTACAGTCTCACGCTTGTGCCTCTGCGCCACGACAGACATAATTATATATAACATAGACAATAATTACTTACTACACGGACTAGACTGAACTCGAAATCTAAGTTTTTTTTAACACAACTATAGTCAGATCTATTTGTAGGATTATAATTTATTAATTTAATTCAAAAATGTATGTTTTTATAGCACTTGAAAAGGACAAAAGCCATATCTAAGTATGAGATCGTTAGAACAAGTTTACTCCTTGTTTGCGTTGGATCGCATTAACGCAATAGAATGTCAAGTATATTTTGTTGGCTATTATAAATGTAATTATTGTTTAAACGCTTGTCGTAACAAAGCAAGGTGCGGTGTTGAGTTCCGCCACTCAGCACGCAATGCCTCAATTCGGCGGAATGTCGGGGCAGAATTGTTGTAAGAGAACGGAGTGTCTTAACACTAGGTTCTCAGGTTCCCTCTGCCTACTCTGCTATATGCGGGATACAGCGTCAAGTTAAAAAAAAAAAAAAAGAAAAAAATATATTTAATATATTGTATAAAATGACGTCATGGTGGCGCCAGTCGCGACAGACGTGTATATATATAAATACGTGAAGCAAAAGCTTTGGATCCCTTTTTACGAAAATTACGCGGACGGAGGAGCATTAAACTTGGCACACTTATAGTTTATATAGAGAAGGAATACAGAATGCTAATATTTTTTAAAAACAATGCATAAAAAGTATATTAAATTAACAAAATGAATGTAACACACACTACCTCGGTTTGACATCCATGTTTATATAAAGTGACATATAAATTGCTAAAGACAACGCGTTGTTAACGCGTCAACGGGGACACTAGTAGAAACAAATTTGAGTATCATATGATTTGAGATATGATAAGTATAGAAATTTTGTCGTTTTAAGTAAAAATAAAATGATATAATTCCATTAACACGTTATTTCTAAGCAAGACATGGAAAACGGAGTAAAAAAATAAACATAAATACTTACATAGCTTCACGCTGTATCCCGCATATAGCAGGGTAGGCAGAGGAAAACTAATTTTAAGACACTCCGTTCCCCACTTCCCGCCGAATTGAGGCATTGCGTGCTGAGTGTTGGAACTCAACGCCGCGCTTTGCCTTGTTACCAAACCCAGGAAATAAAAAATCCCATTTCCTGGAGTGGGAATCGAACCCACAATCTGTCGCGTTTGTCTGTGTTTGCATGTATCTATATATATTAATACGGGAAGCAAAAACTTTGGACCTCTTTTTACGAAAATTACGCGGACGGAGGAGCATGAAACTTGGCACATTTATGGTTTATAAAGCGAAGGAGTACCCCAGGGAATGAAAATATAAAATATTTAGTATTTCTATTTCCTCCCTCTCAAGGACGCCAGCATGCAATGCCTCAATTCAGCGGAAAGTGGGGAACGGATCATAAGAGAACAGAATGCCATAACATTAGGTTCTCAGGTTCCCTCTGCCAACCCAGTTATGTGCGGGATACAGTGCGAAGTTAAAAACCACTGCTTCATTTTAGGAAAACGTATAAAAATTGTGAACGCAGCGGGACTCGAACCCGCTCCTCTTGGAAACCGTCCAAGCGCTCTAATCGTTAAGCCATGTATTCTTATCCAGCTATGTCGAAATTCTTATACGATTGTTACAACTTATTTTTGTTCTTAGCATTAACTGTAGAGATATTTGTTCATTTCTGCCACCCAAAAATATATTAATATTTCTAAGAAGAATTGCTTGGCAAAAGAGAATATTATTTATTTAGGAAATCATACAGTTCATTTTAAGAGCCGTCCTGGAGCACAGACACAAGCGTGGGAGTGTAAACGCGACAGGCTGTGGGTTCCATTCCCACTCCAAGAAATGAACATATTAAATAATACTGAGTATTTTCATTTCCTCGTTTTGGTAACAAGGTAAAGCGCGGCGTTGAGTTCCGCCACTCAACACGCAATGTCTCAATTCGGCGGAAAGAAATGTTAAAAGAGAACGGAGGGTATTAACACTAGGTTTCTAGGTTCCCTCTGCCTATTCTGCTATGTATGGGATACAGCGTGAAGCTAAAAACAACTGCTTTATTATCATTTACAGTGAAAACTAAATGCAGGACTGAGAGATCTTAATACTTATGACCATATATAGGTAGTCATTACAGCCCTGTGGGCACCTGCTGTGATTTTAATTGAGAATTGGCCCTCTCTATTTGTAGTGCCTTGAAGGGTTTCACGCTGGGTGGTCACCCTATGCGTTTTAGAGTTCTACGGTTAAAAACTGAATCCGTATAAAGTATGTCTGGGGTTTTGTTGGTCGGAATTCACTGTATGTTTTTTTTTAATTAAAAAGTAGTGTAACTATTTTTCGTATGTACAGGAGTGTGGGAAACAGAAAGAAGTGTTAAGACACTTTTTTTTTTAACTTCACGCTGTATCCCGTATATAGCAGGGGAGGCAGAGGGAACCAGAGAACCTACTGTTAAGATACTCCGTTCTCTTACAACAATTCCGTTCGCCACTTTCCGCCAAATTGAGGCCTTGCGTGTTGAGTGGCGGAACTCAACGCCGCGCTTTACCTTGTTACCAAACCCAGAAAATAAAAATACTAACATTTCCTGGAGTAGGAATTGAACCCACAACCTGTCGTGTTTACAGTCGCACGCTTGTGCCTCTGCGCCACGACAGGCGTTAAGACACTATTTTTATAAATATCAAATTAAATATACTAGTGTCCCCGTTGACGCGTTAACAACGCGTTGTCTTTAGTAATGTCAAATCATGGTAGTGTGTGTAACATTTATTTTATTAATTTTATAGACTTCTTATGCACTCCACTATATAGAGAATATATAAACTATAAGTGTGCCAAGTTTCATGCTCCTCCGTACGCGTAATTTTCGTAAAAAGGGATTTAAAGTTTTTGCTTCACGTATTTATATATAGATTAAACAAATACCATATATTTTTTTGGTTTCAGAGTTAAAATAAATGAAAAATAACGAAAACACATTGTATTTTTTGTTACTTATAATTTATCGCACTTGCGGGATAAAGCTTGAAGCTGAATAAATTGTGTAAAAGGTTTTTTTTTAACTTCACGCTGTATCCCGTACATAGCAGGATAGGCAGAGCGAACAAGGGAGCCTAGTGTTAAGACACTCCGTTCTCTTTTAATAGTTTCGTTCCCTAGTCTCCATTAGTGAGGAAATGAAAATACTACATATTTATTATTTTCTTTTTCTGGCGTGGGAATCGAACCCACAACCTGTTACAACAGTCGCACGCTTGTGCACCACGACAGGCCGGGAATTATTTTTCTGCAAATTTGTGTTTTTAAAATAAAATATATATATATTTTTTTTAACTTTACGCTGTATGCCACATTTAGCAGGATAGGCAGAGGGAACCTGAGAATCTAGTGTTAAGACATTCCGTTCTCTTACAACAATTCCGTTTCCCACTTTCCGCCAAATTGAAGCATTGCGTGTTGAGTGGCGGAACTCAACGCCGCGCTTTGCCTTGTTACCAAACCCAGGAAATGAAAATACTAACATTTCCTGGAGTCGGAACCGAACCCACAACCTGTCGTGATTACAGTCGCACGCTTGTGCCTTTAATTAAAATCAACAATTTCAATATTTTTCTAATTTCTTAGTACTACGGAACTTGTACCAAATTAACCATTTCACTCTTAATCGATATTTATATATATATAATTTTCGTTATTGAATATTACGAATTATCCACGCATGCGTTACAGTCGGTTGTCTTGAGGACATGATTGTATGCACTTAATGGTAGACGCGATGTATTGTATTCTTATATTTGAGTTTTTTTAACTTTTGTAGTTATTATATTAATGAATGAGACCACCTGTATAGGCTGTAGTTAACGCCTGTCGTGGCGCAGAGGCACAAGCGTGCGACTGTAAACGCGACAGGTTGTGGGTGCGATTCCCACTACAGAAAATGGTATTTTTCATTTCCTGAGTTCGGTAACTAGGCAAAGCGCGGCGTTAAGTTCCGTCACTCAGCACGCAATGCCATGATAGTATGCATGAACCTAGTGACTTGTCATTCCGTTTACCGTTTTCTACCAAAAAGAAAGTAAATACCAAATACACAAAAATCGATTACAATATAAAACTATAACAATCTACACACAGAGGCACAAGGGTGCCACAGTAAACGCTACAGGCTATGGGATCGATTACCACTCCAGGAAATGTAAAAGTTTAGTATTTTCATTTCTTGGGTTAGGTAACAAGGCAAAGCGCGGCGTTGAGTTCTGCCACTCGGCAAGCAATACCTCAATTCGGCGGGAAGTGGGAAACGAAGTGTCTTAGCACTAGGTTCCCTCTGCCTACCCTGTTATATACGGGATACAGCGTGAAGATAAAAAAAATAAAATAAAGAAAACAATCTAGTTACTCCCAGCATTGCGGGTCTAGTAAATTTAAAATGCTCGTTCAACCATACTTTATTTCACACGATTGCCTCCTCAAGGGCGAGGGCACGACTTCTTGGACATAAATTGCAATCCTCTAGTGTACAATTTAATAAACAAACGATTTACTAACATCGCTAACAGAATTGAGGAAGTTGAAATTAATTCAACTACTATTTGTCTAGTAGTTGTTTTTCCTGAGATTTGTCTGCATACTACATATGTGTGTGTATATATATGTACTTATCATATATATATATATAAAAAGTATTTATTATATATATCGACTGATTCGATACCTGCTAAAAAACTATAGAAAGCGGTATAAAATAGCGCCTGCGTCGGTGGAGCGGATTGGTACAAGCGATCTTGTTCTGGGAGTTGCGTTGCTGAGTGACAGACAGACAACGTACGAGGCCTTCCCGGGCCCCTTGAAAGTGGAGTTGAAGAGTTGGATAGAGAGTAGGGGAGTACTAGAAGGATTTCACGAAATTCCTACAGAAACAAAAAAAGATAATTTTAGGTTTCGTAACCAACGCAAAAGAAGTAGAGAGATACATATTCGTATCTTTTATGTAATTCAACAGTTACAATAAACAATTAAGATTTTTACAAAAAGAAAACTGACTTCATATAAAATGGACTAAAAAGTAACAATATTACAAATACCTCAAAAACTACTTGTCCGATCCTTACTAAATACAAATGGGACCACATAAGAAGCTCTAGCTATCATATAAAAAAAAGGATCATCAAAAATGGTTCACCCAATAAAAACCTCAGTAACAACCTCCTCTTTTTTAGAACTTGGTTAAAAATAATTGTGACTTAATCGAATACAACGATACAAGTGTCAAAATCAAATAGTAGAGGCCTTCAGATTTATTGATTGTTAAAGTAAATAAAGTAAAAAGCAAAGTTCAAGGCGGTATTGGACTTATAAGTGTCTCTAGCGTGGTGTTACATCAATTGGAAATAATTTTAAATGGTTTCTGCCTAATATTTTATTATGAAATATATACGAGTACTTTGAAGCCATCGTTGCGTAGTGAGTATTGAACGGTTGTAGGTTCGATATCCAGTGGAATTTAAATACTTTTTATGTCTTAACTCTATATAGATAAAGCGGTGTTGAATTTCGTCACTCAATCCGCAATGTGTCTGTTGGAATATCAATTGATTTTATAGTTGGTTAACTGACTTGTTAAATTGTCAAGTTGTTTTATAGATAGTCAATTTATTATTATACAAAAACTAATATTTTATAATTAGTATGTCTTTTGACTTTTACTATAAAATGGTTGCCGCCACGCATACTGTATTCTTTACGTGTTAGAACTCACGAATCGAAAAGCAATCTCTTCGAGTACTCTTTCTTTTCGGTGAAATATAATTAATTTATAAAACCGAATGACCGTTTTATTTACCCTAACCTCCTACAGTGTCAAATCAAATGGATAACGAAAAACGAAGTGACTAGGCACTTCCGACTGGTTCTCTCTGTCTTCCTCGCAATGCACTTATATATTATATATATCTTTGTATTTTATATTGTTACAAAAACATATTTTTCTTTCAAATATTGTTGTATAAATATGAATTTTTCATTTCCTGGGTTTGGTAAAAAGGCAAAGCGCGGCGTTGAGTTTCGCGACTCAGCACGCAATGCCTCAATTCGGCGTAAAATGGGGAACGGAGTGTCTTAGCACTAGGTTGCCTCTGCCTACCCTTCTATATGCGGGATACAGCGAGAAGCTATGTACTCGTATGTATGTATAAATATGTAGTAATGTTTATTGTAACTATGAGCCTTTTACTAGATGTACCAATTTTAATGATTCTTGTTTTATGTGATAGCTATTGCTTCTGATGTGATAGTTTTTGAGTTATTCATAATAATTCATAATAATTACTTTTTACCCGACTGTCATAGGAGGGTTATGTTCGCGCGTATCATGTATGTTTGTAAAATTCTTTATGACCTCATATCTTCCAAACCCATGAACCGAATTATATAATTAAGGTGACGTTAGATAGGTATTCATACTCCAAGTGTTTTTAGATATGTGACGTCACTCTTAATTCAATATGGCGCCTTCTAGAGGCGATTACGTCATGAATAAAAAAAAAAAAATCATTGATGGATACCGTGTGGTGTACCAAATGAAAGGTCTTAATTAGCACATTTAAAATATATAAAGATATAACTAGCTTTTATAGCCTACTACCTTATTTATGTTGCTTCCTAAATTTGAAGAATTAGTTCAAATTGGGTTATTTGTTTTTATAATTATTTATGAGCATTTAGTAATTATCCATATGTACATACTCGTAAAAAAACAGAAGCTTTGAGACCATTTTCTTTAACAATAGAAGAAAACTACCGCTTTTATGCAAATTGCACTGTACATTTTTCTTGGTGGTAGGAGGGTTCGTCACTCCGTCTGGCTCGCGACCACTATCATGTCAAGAGACAGACCGCCAAATATCTTATCAGTGTGTTCCGGTTCGATGGCATGTAAGCCAGGTTTTTATTCCCACTTACATCCTTTCCCCAAAATGTGGTGGTTCCGGAACGGAATACTACATTTGTCACTCCCTTTCCCATCCTGTATCCTCTAGGTTGGCAACGCATCTGAGTACATCTCTTGTGTTGTAGTAGATGTTCATGGTAGAAGGTAACCACTTACCATCAGGCAGTCCTTCTGCTCGTTTGCCATCCGAGTATCCATGTAAAAAAAAAAAAAAAAAAAAAAACATTGCACCAAGCGCTTGTAAAACATAATTAGTGGACGAACAATTAAATTTCGCTTGTATGTCAGTATGTATATTACATTGGGAATTAAAAAAGAAATATTATTTTCAATCTTACTATTTGTAATTTGTTGTTAAGACGGAAGAGGCCAGAAAGATTTTTTTAGCTTCGCACTGTATCCACATGTAGCAAGAATTTAGGCCAGGAGGACCCTGAGAATCCCAGTGTTAAGACACTCCGTTCGCAACTTTCCGCCTAATTGAGGGTATTGCGTACTGCGTGGCCGGAACTCCAACGCCGCGTTTTGCCTTGTTACCAAACCCAGGGAAATGAAAATACTAGGCTTTTTACATTTCCTGAATTGGAAACTGTACGTTGGCGGGTAACGCGTTGTTAGCCATAGTGATGCGTCAGCAGGGGGCACTAGTGCTTACACTACTAAATGTGTGAAACATCTATGTCAGGAAATGATCTGTTTTTCACGATTCCCATCAGGGGGAATCTGCTTGTATTAGCTGTCCTCTAGGTTTTGCAAATATGTAATTGATAATCCGCTTTCAGTTCAGTTCGTATCCACACAATGTGCAGCGTCTCTCCTTATGCGTTTCTCTGTACCAGGCGTGAATAAGCAGTGGGTCTGAAACTTGCATATAGTATTTTTAACCCGGCTTCACAAAACGAGTTTCTCAATTCGAGCTTTACTTTTTTAAAAGTGTTACCGCATGCTTTTTACTGGGTTAGTTTTTTTTTTTTTTATGGATGAACGGATTGTAAGAGCAGGCAAGGACCACCTGATGGTGAAAAGTGATTACCTTTCATATGAACATCTTACCTCACCAAGATGTTATGGATGCGTTGCCAGCGCTAGAATAGAGACAGGGAGGGGGAGGGATAATGATGATCGCTATCCAGAGGAACCACCGCATTTGGGGAAAAGGAATGGAGTGGAAAGAGAGAGAAAACCCTGGCTTACGCACCATCGATTTCGGAGACACATCCTGCCTGCTGGCGGTTACAAATGTATAATGATCGCGGCTTTAAGGAACGAACCTCCACAACTAACTAAATTTGATGATTCTTTTTTGTATGATAGCCTAGATTATTCTAATGTGATCCCTTTTGGTGTAATTTTAATCAATCACACCAACACATTCAAGTCTTCTTAAAAGAGTAAGATGCCATTAAATGCACCTGTTCTTACCAAATAACAACAGTTTTTGTTTCATCAAAGGTGGGCTAGGATTTCAGAAATTACACCGTCTTAAAAAGTTTGAACATTTTTAAAATTGCGCGTTCCGTTGATCGGCTGATTTTTTTGACGCGTCATGTAGCGATAGGTATGTATCTCCGATAGCAGGTGGTGTAATATAGGAGTGTGGCCGGTGAGTGTGTTGTTACGGTGTACATGTATGTAAGAATTGTGCAAGCGGCGTATCCGCTACGTGACGTCACACAGTAAAGAAGCGCGACCGAAGCTGCACTTTAACGCGACATATCTCACTCATTTTGAGACAGAAAAAAACAAGAAACAGTTTGTGTTTTTCTTCAATTCCACCTTTACTTAGATAGCCTGTTAGTTAAAAACGTTGAGGTGTGATTCATTAAGTTCAGCGACGGAAGTTTTGGAGTTATTCGTAGATTTACTTTTAATACATTTATCAAAATTTAAATTATAAACGTAAAAACTAAAATAATAAATAACCGAAGAAATTTAATTAAAAGATTTTTAAATATAAATAGTCGTTCGAATTTCTATTTCAATTTGTTAGGTGGTAGGAGGTTCGTCATCCGACTGGCTCCTGCAAACCACTATCATGTCCAAGACGAACCACCAAATGTCTAATGATGTCATTCCGGTTCGATAATGTAAGAAGCCAGATTTTCCCCCTTTCCCACCATCCAGCACCCAAAAATGTAGCGAGTTCTGATAGTGGACTACTACATTTGTCCCCACTTCCATCAGTATCCTCTAGTTAGAAAACGCATCACCACAACATCTCTGGTGTTGTAGATGTCTATCAGATGAGAAGTACAACCACTTACCATCAGGGTGGTCCTTCTGCTCGTTGCAAATCCGTTATCAATAAAAAAAAAAAAAATCTACCAGGCAGGTATTAGCAGAGCATGAAGCTTTACATAATACGTATGATACAACAAAATGTTATCTAAATATATCGTACAGAGTTTATACATCACAGAGGTATCGACCGATGGAGCCAGGCTAGTAATGGAAGTGATAAGTGACAAGAATCTAAGGTTAATACTACAATATCAAAGGTTTCCTTGTGTTTTTATACCATTCTTGTGTAAATAATATCGATTTTTTTATTTTATTATGACATACTGGTTGAGGTCGTCGATGATGGGACAGTAGATTGTGTGACTTTAAGCACGTGTTTTTAAGTTCGATTTCCACTCGGGGTAAAATTTAAATTATTTTTATGGGAAAAATGGGATTATGGTAAGGGTTCGCACAATCAAAATTGCGAGTATACCTCTTTATTTTTATTTTTTTACTTCACGCTGTATCCCGCATATAGCAGGGTAGGCAGAGGGAACCTGAGATCCTAGTGTTAAGACACTCTGTTCTCTTACAACAATTCTGTTCCCCACTTTCCGCCGAATTGAGGCATTGCGTGCTAAGTGTCGGAATTTAACAACTTTGTTTTGTTACCAAACCCAGGAAATGAAAAATTCCATTTCCTGGAGTGGGAATCGAACCCACAACCTGTCGAGCCTGCAGTCGCACACTTGTGCCTCTGTGCCACGACAGGGGTTATACCTATATATAGTATATAATAAAGATACAAACCGACTTTAAACAAAATTTAACAACTAAATAGTAAAATTATTAGGAATAAATAAAAAGCTACTCGTCAGATCTTAACTAATTAAATTGACCACCACATCAGAAACCACAGCTATCTTTTTTTTTGTGTTCTTCACGCAGTATCCCGCATATAGCGGGGTAGGCAGAGGGAACCAGAGAACCTAGTGTTAAGACACTCCATTCTCTTTCAACATTTCCGTTCCCCACTTTCCGCCAAATTGAGGCATTGCGTGTTGAGAATAGCTATCATATAAAAAAAAACACCATAATTGGTTCACGCAATAAAGAGTTATGCTGTAACACGTACACGTACACTAAAATTGTAAACCTCCTTTTATTTTGAACTTGGTTAAAAAAAATTATATATATATAATATATAGGATAAAGCCTGTCGTGGCGCAGAGGCACAAGCGTGCGATTGTAATCGCGACAGGTTGTGGGTTCGATTTCCACTCCAGGAAATGTTAGTCTTTTCATTTTCTGGGTTTGGTAACAAGGCAAAGTGCGGTGTTGAGTTCCGCCATTCAGCACGTAATGCTTCAATTCGGCGGAATGAGGGGGACAGAATTGTTGTAAGAGAACGGAGTGTCTTAATACTAGGTTTTCAGGTTCCCTCTGCCTACCCTGCTATATGCGACATACAGCGTGAAGTTAAAAAAGAAAAAATATATATATAGGATATATTCATTCAGCGCGATCAAATTCCTAAAGAAAAAATGTTGATCAATGAATAAATTATATTATATTTACAAATTCTGTTCTAAGTAAGTTCTACAATATTTAAAAATACAAGTCACTATGAGATACGCTATTTGCATACAAATATATATTTTCATTGCCAAAAAGAGAAACCTTGGAATTTAAATATTAACAGGCCTTTGACGAAAATATTGTAAGAAATATTATGTTGTGTTGAATACTTTTTAGCCGACTTTGTGTGTGACATAGCTTTTTACTGTGTAAATCAATTTTGCGTATTTTTTTATGATAGTTATCTATGGTTTAATATTTTTAGTCTATTGAGAAAACATTACAATAAAAAAGATGCTTTTTCCCGAATAGTTCTTTTTCTTTTTCACTGTATCCCGCATATAGCAGGGTAGGCAGAGGGAACCTGAGAACCTAGTGTTAAGACACTCCGTTCTCTTCCAACAAATCCTTTCCCCACTTTCCGCCAGATTGAGGCATTGCGTGTTGAGTGGCGGAACTCAACGCCGCGCTTTGCCTTGTTACCAAACCCAGGAAATGAAAATACTAACATTTCCTAGAGTGGGAATCGAGCCTACAACCTGTCGTGTTTACAGTCGCACGCTTGTGCCTCTGCGCCACGACAGGCGTATTTACTTCATATAAAAAGAAACAAGTAGAACCTCTGTCCATAAATTCTAACCATCATATATCATAAAGTCATAAAGTTAAAGTCACTCCTTAAGTTATTTCATATGAAACACGTTGGTACATAGCGTGGTATACCGTAGCTATGCTAATTCGCGAGAGATCACGCGAGCATTCATCATTATAATAAATAACGTATATACATGTTATCTTAACTTGTTAATATCTTCACTAATATTATTAATGTGAATGTAAGTTTGTTTGTTATGCTTTTTACGCCAAACTTCTCATCCGATTATCGTGAAACTTTGTGTATTTTCTTAGATGTATTAAAGAGGACATAGACGTACATATATTTAAAAAAAAGTATTTTGGTGGACAAGATTCTTTGTCAAAAAAATTGAAAATCTAGCTACTTCAAAGCCTTGAAATTAACGCATATACGCACTATACACTATAGCAGTAGCAAGGCGTCCATACAACACTTTAAGGTTTTTGGCTTACCTTAATTCTTAAAATACAAGTATGAGACTTAAAAAAACGGCGCCAGGAAAATGCGAAACTCAAATAGTAATTAATATTGCAAAAAAACAAGATCAAGAAAGGTGGAGAGTTAAAAAAAGGTCGTTCGAAAAATGTTAGGTTAGATTATAAATAAAATAGCAAAAAAACAAGCTCTCACGTCTAAAACCCCCTAGAAAAAGGTCATCACCAAAATTCAATAGTGACAATACTAAATACCTTTACGTCCTATACCGGCTTTCCTAACTATATGTACCTACTTCCCTAAATATATACCGGCTTCTCTAAATTTACTGGCTTGCCTAGCTTTTCATTATTATGTTCTTCGCCACTGCTATACACTCAAAGTATAGCAGTGGCGGAGTTAGCGCAGGAGGTTCGTCCTCCGTTGGTGCCGCACTCGCTCATCATGTCAACGAACCGCCGTATCGGCGACGTAAGCCTCCGGCTCGATGGAACGTTGCTTTCTTCACCATTTCAAAATGGTGGCGATAGCGGACTACTACATTGTCCTCCCTTTCATTCGTATTTGGGCCGGCAACGCAGCCCACATCTCTTTGCAATTGTAGAGGCGAAAGTGACTCATCATCAGAGTAATTTCTGCTCGTTGTTTCCAGCCAACCGGTATCCATAAAAAAAAAAAAGTATGCGAAGCCGCGGGTAACAGCTAGTAATATATTAATATAGAAATTATTATAAATATGTATAAATCTAATAATGAATCGACAACACGCTATGTTCGTATATCTTACGACGTTGAGAGTATTACAGGCTTAGATAAAATATTTTTATTTATAACTAGAAATTTACTAATTATTACTAGTGTCCCCGTTGACGCGTTAACAACGCGTCGCTTAGCAACATATATGTCACTATATAAGCATGGATGTCGAGCTATGATAGTGTGTGTAACATTTATTTTGTTAATTTAATATACTTTTTATGCATTATTTTAAGAAAATATTAGCATTCTACACTCCTTCTCTATATAAACTATAAGTGTGCCATATTTCATGCTCCTCCGTCCGTGTAATTTCCGTAAAAAGGGATCCAAAGTTTTTGCTTCACGTATTTATATATAGACTAGCTTTCCGCCCGCGTCTTTGCCCGTGTGAAATTCGGTTATATCGCGCGACATGGTAAGGCGTAGTCTATAGTTTTTCCACAGTTTAGACTATTTGTCAAAATTGGTTAAGTGGTTTAGGCGTGAAAGCGTAACAGACAGACTTACTTTCGCATTTATAATATTAAGTAAGGATATACATTATGGTCAAATTACAGCGTTTAGTTCTTCTTTAATACGTAATTTCAGGAGTTTGAACGGAAAACGGACAACGGAATGTCTTGACATTAAAACCTAATATTTTTTTTTTTTTTTATTGATAACGGACGGCAAACGAGCAGAAGGACCACCTGATGGTAAGTGGTTACCTTCGCCCATAGACATCTACAACACCAGAGATGTTGTAGATGCGTTGCCAACCTAGAGGATACTGATGGTAGGGGGGACAATGTAGTAGTCCACTATCAGAACCACCACATTTTGGGGAAAGGATGGGTGGGAAAGGGGAAAATCTGGCTTACATGCCATCGAACCGGAACACATCATTAGGTAGATATTTGGCGGTTCGTCTTTGACATGATAGTGGTCGCGAGCCAGTCGGAGGACGAACCTCCTACCACCAAAAAAATCAAATACAATCTCTAATAATACGTGTTCTTCTTATATATAAGCTATATTACTGTAGAAGCATGAGGACCCCCCGGAGGGCAGGCATGAAGAGGTTAATGACTGTGGACGAGGCGAAAGAGGTATGCAGGGACCGTAGGGATTGGCGCTCCGTTCTCTCTGACTACCCCGCTAGGGATAAAGCGTGAAGTTAGGTAGGTAGGTAGGTATTACTATAGTTTCATCTAAATAGTTCAATAGTTATTGTGTAAAATAGTAACAAACATCCATCCATTTTCATAAACTTTCGAATTTGTAATACTAGGTATTTATCGTTTCATATTTTAGACATTACACATAATCTTTATAGCCTATATGCTATTCTAGTGTACTCATAAGCTATATTAGTGTAGAGTTTCATCTAAATCTGCTCAGTGGTTTTTGTGTGAAAGAGAAACAGACAAACATACACTCGTAAAGATTTTCGCACTTATAATATTTGTGAGTTTTCTTTTGGGTTGCTAACATGCGTGGAGTAAAGTTCAATCACCCGACAAACACTACGTAAGTAATCAGAAAATCAGTTGTGTCAATAATCCTTACTTATATTATAAATGCGAAAGTAACTCTGTCTGTCTGTCTGTTACGCTTTCACGCCTAAACCACTGAACCGATTTTGATGAAATTCGGTATGTAGGTAGAACTGAACTTGGGAAAGGACATAGGATATTTTTGTTATCGCGAAAAAAGTTTTATAAGAAAAATATTTTTATTTTTTATATTTTTTTTTTGACAAATAGTCTGGACCTTGGGAACGACTATAGGCTACTCCTTACACGTCGCTTGATATAACCGAATTACACGCGGGCGAAGCCGCGGGCGGAAAGCTAGTTTTAAATATTTAAACAAATTTTATATAATATGATATTATAAAAATACTGAATATTTTAAGATAATATGTAGTTAATTTCTAATTTTAAGTCATTATGGCGCAGTGGAACAACGTCTGACTGTAAACTCGATTGGTTGTGGGTTCGATGCCCACCTGGGTAAATGATTATATTAAAATTATTTTCATATCTCCGCTCTGCTGAGACAAAGACCGTGAGGACAGCCGCGAACGGAGTATTGACACTAGGTTCTATTTGTCTTCTCTGTTAGGCGTGAAACTACTTTTTTCTCCAAGTGGGAATTGAACTCATAACCAATCACGTACATTCAGAAGCTATCCCACTACGCTACGATTGACCTCTAGAAGAGAATGTATCTACATAGTTTCACGCTGTATCCCGCATATAGCAGTGTAAGCATAGGGAACCTAGTATTAAGGCACTCCGTTCCCCACTTTCCGCTGAATTGAGGTATTGCGTGCTGAGTGGCGGAACTCAACGCCGCGCTTTGCCTTGCTACCAAACCCAGAAAATGAAAAATTCCATTTGGAATGGAGTTGGAATCGAACCCACAACCTGTCGCTTTTACAATCGCACGCTTGTGCCTCTACGTCACGACAGATGACCTAAGTAATATATTAAAAAAGAACAAAGTACAGTTAAAATAAAAATATTCGATGAATCAGATGTCCAAAAATACATCATGTATTAAGATTTATAGCGTTATTCGACTAATATTAAACAAAAACTGATAAAGTTCTAGGCTTGTATTAATTATAAGCAATTATAAATACAGTTTGCAAACCTGTTCAGTTTTTTGTTTTACTTTCCAAATGCCAGTAGGCGCTTGTTTTGCTAACGCCGTAAATGTAAGTTATTTAACAACTATCATCACCAGTGGAAAACCGCCCATACAACACGGTTCCCACCGGCTTGCCTAACTTTATAAAGTATAAGTATAAGGCCTAAAAAAAAGGTCACCAGGAAAATTTGGAACTTGTATTGTAATTGAGTCGCCAGAAAAACATTGGGCATAAAGTAGCAAAAAAACAAGCTCTGACATCTAAAATATGTATGTACCGACTTCCTTAAATATACATCGGCTTCCCTAAATTTACCGGCTTGCCTAACTAAAATATTCACCCCTCGCCACTGATCATCACCGTCAGAAATCGAGACATTATGGGTTGAGTGAGTGGCGGAGTTAAACGCTGCCTGTTTCCTTACCAGAGCGTACATACATACATAGCTTTACGCTGTATCCTGCATCTAGCAGAGTAGGCAGAGGGAAACTAGTGTTAAGACACTCCGTTCCCTACTTTCCGCCGAATTGAGGCATTGCGTGCTAAGTGACGGAACTCAACGCCGTACTTTGTCTTGCCAGAGTCGAGATATGAAAATAATTGAAATATAATAATTACCTCGAGTGGGAATCGAACCCATGTCCCACTGTCGGTAGAAGTGCAAATAGTTTAATCCCAAAGTGGATTCGAACCCAAAACTAACCGTGTCAAACGTTTTCTCACTGTGCTACTATAGCCCTATGTTTATTTTTTTTTATTTTTATATTTCGTATTTAGTGAATTAACGGAAATCCTTAGTGAAAGTTAGTGACGAAAATTAACGTTCTTTGTCTCACTGGAAATTTAAAAATAAAATATTTTATGCTTAAAGAAATCTCTGTTGACCTTCAAGAACACAGTATCAATAATACTGGAGGATGAACACGAAAAAAGCATGAGGACCCCCCGAAGGGCATGCATGAAGAGGTTAATGACTGTGACGAAGCGAAAGAAGTATGCAGAGACTGTAGCGTTTGGCGCTCCCTCCTCTCTAACTACCTTTATTTAAATGTAATATACTATTAAACATTTTTTTTTAAATTAAACAATACAAATGTCTAGTAGTGTAGCAATGTATATGTAACTTTATATAAACATGGATGTTATACCATGGTAGTGCGTGTAACGCTTATTTTGTTAATTTAATATACTTTTTATGCATTATTTAAAAAAATATTATTATGCACTCCTTCTCTTTATAAACTATAAGTGTGCCAAATTTCATGCCCCTCCGTCCGCGTGATTTTCGTAAAAAGGGGTCAAAAATTTTTGCTTCACGTATTTATACATAGATTTAAACAAATGAAAAGATAAGACATGATTGACTGTACGTATCATGGTTGGTGGTTTCAATTCCCCCTCAGAGATAAAATTATAACTAAATTATTTTCGTACTTAAGTATACGAACCTGCGTTAAATTTCGCAATCATCATCATCTAAGGCGCTACAGCCGCGGGAAGGCCAAGGGGCCTGGTCCAAAATATTTCTCCATTCTGCCCTATTCCGTGCTTTCTCCTTCCAGTTTGTTATACCTAGAGTTCTCGGGTCTTGTTCAACTCCGTCCAACCATCTGAGTTTTGGTCTACCTTGGTTTCTCCGTCCGTCTGGTTTACTATTCAACAAATTTGGGTGTTCTAGAATCATCCATTCTCTCCGCATGTCCGGCCCATCGTAGACGTCCAATCTTGATGGTTTTAAGAGTGTTTGGTTCGTTATACATGTGGTAGAGTTCATGGTTATACCGGGTTCGCCATCGCTCGTTTTCAAGCACTGCTGTACTGCACACTAAATATGTGACTTAGAATTTTACGCTCAAAAAGAAGAAGTAAGTTCGCGCCTTTTTTTGCAATACAACACATAATATTTACATTTCCGGTGATGTAGAACGGAGTGTGCTAACACTACATTTTCTGTAACTACTTGTGAAGCTGTGTAATTAAAACCAACAATTACAAATATAATCTCAGTGTAAAATACCTGTTTGCTTACCGTTCTCGCTTCAGTAACCCCCACGGCTCGTCGCTCTCCGCTGCTCACGGAAGTGATGTACTTGTTGGGGTAGGTCGTAACGGGATCTTGTTAATTTTATAATATTATACTGGCTTTCACCATTATTACAACTATTCAATAGTTTGTTTTACTCTGATTTTATTTGCTTTTTTAAATATTTATTTAACGCCTGTCGTGGCGCAGAGGCACAAGCGTGCAACTGTAAACACTTGCGACAGGTTGTTCAGTTCGATTACCGCTTCCAGGGTGGAATTTTCATTTCCTGATTTTTGGTAACAAGACAAAGCGCGGCGTTGAATTCCGTACTCAGCACACAATTTAAATCGGCGGAAAGTGGGGGAACGGGTGTCTTAACACCTAGATTCCTCTCTGCATATCCTGCTATGCCGGGATACAGCTGATAGCTATGTAATGTATTTTATGTATATTTATTTAACCGACTTCAAAGAAAGGAGAGCTCTCGGTGAGCTTAAAATCTTTTTAGTTTCACGCACGCATAAACTAGGAGTAGAAGGAACTTGAGAACCTGAAATGATAGCCTACCTCGTTCTCTTTCAACACTTCCGTTTCCCCACTTTCCGCCGAATTGAGGCACTGCGTGCTGGTGGCGGAACCTTCCACTTTGCCTTGTTAACAGATCGAAGAAATGAAATTACTAAATATTATTTAGAATTTTCATTTCCTGAAGTGGAACCCACAACCTATCGCGTCACGACAAGCGATGTCTTAATGATTTCTATCTAATTAGTCTGTTCTGGAAAAAAACACAGAATTTTTATTTTTATGTAATAAAAAAACCAATCCGACTATTATTATAAACCTGCAAACCAATATTGAGTGAAACTCTTTACAATAATATAGTTAATGTATCAGAATAACACCGTCTATAGTTTATAAAAGATTTTATAGTTAAAATATAATGATATAAGTATCTAAGAAGGCACAAGCGTGCGACTGAAAACACGCGACAGGTTGTGGGTTCGATTCCCACTCCAGGAAATGTAAAATTTAGTATTTTCATTTCTTGGGTTTTGTCTACAAGGCAAAGCACGGCGTTGAGTTCCGCCACTCAGCATGCAATGCCTGAATAATGCGGAAAGTGGGGAGCAGGTGTCCAACACTGGGTTCCCTCCTGTCTACCATGTTATATGCGAAACACCGTGAAGCTATGTATGTATGTATGTATGTAAGTAAGTAATAATCAGCAATATTATTAGTTATTATAGATGTTAAGTAGGCAACTAAAATACTTGGACTCTCTTTGAAAAAAAATCTTATTTCCTAAGCTTAGTTAAGTAGCATGAAAATACGGTGAAAGTTGACAAAAGTTAAGGACCACGTGTCCGTAGTGATCCAGAATAAATATTATAAAATAAAAGTTCAGACGAAAGGAGGGTTCGTCCTCCGACTGGCTCGCGACCACTATCATGTCAAGACAAACCACGCCAAATCTAATGATGTGTTCGGTTCGATGGCATGTAAGCCAGATTTTTCCCCTTTCCACCCATCCTTTCCCAAAATGTGGTGGTTCTGATAGTGGACTACTACATTGTCCCCCTTCCATCAGTATCCTCTAGGTTGGCAACGCATCTACAACATCTCTGGTGTTGGCAGATGTCTATGGAAACGGTAACCACTTACCATCAGGTGGTCCTTCTGCTCGTTTATATCCGTTATCAAAAAAAAAAAAAAATTACAAATTACATATGTGTTATAGCTTTACGCTTCCCTTGTTCGTAGTAAGACAGGAAGAGAATTCTAATTTCCTATTCTAACCTTCCGCTATTCACTCCGTTCATTAAGATTAAAGAGATAAGGTCTCTTAAATTTAAAAATGTTGAATAAGCTAAGCTCAGCAAATAATTTAATTTTTATGTTATAACCCAAAAAAAAAACAAAAAGCACCATGTGAATACTTTCCGATACCGGGGAATCCGAACCCGAGCCTCCTGGGTGAGAGCCGGAGTATCCTAGCCACTAGACCATATCGGATGATACGCAAGATAACAAAATAAGAGAAGCATGTTGTTGTTTCTTTACTAATTATTTATCTATTTTTATATACATATTTTTTTTTTTTTAACTTCACGCTGTATCCCGCACATAGCGGGGTAGGCAGAGAGGAACCTGAGAACCTAGTGTTAAGACCTCCATTCTCTTTCAACAATTCCGTTTCCACTTTCCGCCGAATTGAGGCTTATATATTTTTTTACATGAATTGAGTTTTCGTATGACTATGTTTACATATATACTATACTATACTTTCACATTTTGTAGTGGGAATCGAACCCACAATCTATCGCGTTACAGTCTTTTGTGCTTGTGCCTCTGCACCCCTCTGATATTCTTCTTACGAGTTACTTAGTTTTGGTAATTCTTAAATATTATACTTTGTGCACTCTTTTGAAATCGGTTATCATTTTTTGTTAATAATTATACACACTTAATACCTATATGTCATAACTATATTGGTTCGGCGTAACGTTTAAAATAAGTGGGTTAGTTAATTTTAACTGCCATCGTCTTCTAGTGGCCTATATGATGTAGATGCTATTTTGAATTATTTGACCGTGTGCATAACCATTTATATAAAGAAAAATATGTTAAGTAGTAAAAAAAATTATTAAATTATTGATAACATTATAAAAAAACAAAAGTAAAAGAAAAATCATGCATCGGCCGGGAATCGAACCCGGGCCGCCCGCGTGGCAGGCGAGCATTCTACCACTGAACCACCGATGCTTGCAAAAAGTTAGTAAAAAATGTATTCAGTTCTAATTTGTGATATAACACAAAGTGTTTAATATTATCATATTATATATATATATTTAAATTTGGAAAGGATATTTTTTTTTAATATCTGAGTTGTTCTGCCAAGAAAATCTATGAAAATATTGTAGTCATAGGATTTGGTCACGTATAAATTTACAAATCAAACAGCACTTCCTTCTGTAAGTCATGGTAAGGTTTACTTACATTAATCAATAGATACACCTAGTAAAAGGGTTTTTCAAAAAGTCAGTATACATGATGAGATCTTTGATTTTGTGTGACCACGGGATTACTATAAAGTGTTCGATATGTCGGGATTCCAAAAATACTTAAATATACGTATTTAAACCGGTTAAAAATTTAAATTTTTACAAACATACATACATAGCTTCACGCTGTATCCCGTATATAGCAGGCTAGGCAGAGGAACCTAGTCTTAAGACTCCGTTCCCTAAACCGTTTTTCTAAGCCAGTATAGAAACAATCTAGGCAAGTTACAATTTATAAATATTTTTATGGCGTATGGCGTGACGGTCGCGGGTTCGACGCTCTGTTGAACACGAGGCACCGTTTAAAGCAATTGTAAATAATCACTAAAGGTAAACTTGCAATGGTGGTGAAAGCTGGATGTGCAATTTTTTACCCGACTTTAAAAGAGAAGGTTCTCAATTGGCTGTATTTTTTATGTGTGTTACCGCTTCACTTTTAACTGGGTGAAACAATTTCGATGACTCTTTTTTTATATGATAGCTAATGATTCTGATGTCTCATTTAAATTTAGTTTTTGAGTAATAATTTTAATTATTTTACAAAATTCTAAGTATATATTGAAAACCTAAATAATCATTATTATACCAAAAGCAGAAGCAAAGCAGTATTGTCAAAGACAATATGTCAAGGCTCTCCGTTCTCCACTTTCCGGCGGAATTCAAGACATTGCTAATTTAGTCATTTTGTACCCAAAATTGAGTAATATTTTAATGCTATAGTTATATAAATATATTTATTAATAATTGCTTCACAATTTTTATTATTATAATAGAAAAAGGAGAAAATATGGAATACTAAAATAAAATCTCAGAATGGTAGAAAATTGTTACTTACCTACTTAACTTCACGCTTTATCCCTAGCGGTAGTCAGAGAGAATGGAGCGCCAAACGCTACCTGTGCATACCTCTTTCGCTTCGTCCACAGTCATTAAAATCTTAAATCTTCATAATTACAAAAAAAAAAAACAAATAGTAAGCATCTTTCTTAATTTAATATTGAAATGGAATCTTAAACAATTTTTTTTTAACTTCACGCTGTATCCCGCATATAGCGGGGTACACAGAGGGAACCAGAAAACCTAATATTAAGACATTCCATTCTCTTTCAACATTTCCGTTCCCCACTTTCCGCCAAATTGAGGCATTGCGTGCTGAGTGGCGGAACTCAACGCCGCGCTTTGCCTTGTTACCAAGCCCAAGAAATGAAAATACTAAATTTTACATTTCCTGGAATGGGAATCGAACCCACAACCTGTCGCGTTTACAGTCGCACGCTTGTGCCTCTGCACCACGACAGACGTAAACAATTATAATAGTATATTTATAGTATGTTTATTGTTTATATACAAAAAATGACATCAAAATCGTTTTAGCAGGAGCTTGCTAACGGGCAGGTTGCCAAAAAAAACATGCATTATTTTAGTTACGATGTCATCTTAATATAATATTATAAAGGCCATCGTGGCACAGTGAGACAGCGACCATAAACACGAATGGTTCTAGGTTCGACTTCCATTCGATAGAATAATTGATTATATTGAAACTAATGGGAAACAGAGTGTCTTAACACTAGGTTCTCAGGTTCCTTCTGCCTACCCTGCTATATGCGGCATACAGCGTGAAGCTAAAAAAAATTGAACTATTTTTTTAACTGTGTTGCTGCTTTTTATTGAGTGAATGAATTTTGATGGTCCTTTTTTTATATGATAGCTAATGCTTCTAATGTGGTCTTTTAAATTTAGTTAAAATCTGATGAGTCATTTTTGAGTTATTCGTAATAAATTTACTTTTTAGTGTATTTTATTTGAAGTCGGTTTTCTTTTTTTTGTATAATCATAATTATTTATTTTTCTCTGGTAATACAGAGTGCGGTGTTGAGTTCCGCCACTCAAAAAGGAGAGAACGGAGTGTCTTGACACTAAGATTATATATTTTGATATTTCTATCAAGTTAGTATGTAAAATGCTTTGTACGAAATCGCATGTCTTCAATACATTTATTAGAGTACCTAATAACACATTATAAAACGGTAATTGAACTTAATGTAAGTTAATTATTTTTATGTCATTGTTACCTTTTTAAATAATAAAAATATTGGAATATATACAATTATATTCTCTCCATTCTTATTCATTTCTTTTTTTCAATTTTTATTTGCAATAAAATGCAATAAATAACTATAAAAATAACAAAAAGCAACCTATTTGTTCCTAGTACTCTAGGAAATGTATTTAGTGTCCCGACACTCCGTTCTCCGCTATCCACCAAAACTCAAGACATTGTATCTTACGAGAGCAGTGAAACAAGAATAACGGATAGCACACGAGCAGAAGTACCACATGATGGGAAGTGGTCAGCTTCGCCCATAGACATCTACAACACTAGAGGTGTTGTTGTAAATGCATTGCCTACTTAAACGATACAGATGGAATGGGAGGACAATTTAGTAGTTTGTTATCGGAATCACCACATTCTGGGGAAAAGACGGGGTAGGATAGGGGAAAACCTGGCTTACATGCCATCGAACCGGAACACATCATTAGATATTTCGCGGTTCGTCTTTGACATGATAGTGGTCGCGAGCCAGTCGGAGTCGAACCTCCTACCACCAAACTACTGGGATACCCGCCTCTTACGGGACGCTACCCAGCAGCAGGATGAATTGTATTCTAACCCTGTCCCCTCACAGGGAAAAAAAAATATAATCATTTCCTCAATTTGAGGATTGAACCCACAACGATCAACTTCACTGTCCCACAGCGCCACAACGGTCTACTATATTATTCATAATTTATTCAAACTATACGATATAAGTATAAAAAGTATTCTTTAATAAAAAACTATTTATTATGATAATAGCTCAGCGTAATGATACCACTTGCAAATTTCAAATATAGGGTTGTCGATTGTTTTATTGTTTTTCTATTATTTTTATTGTATAAAAAAAATGTTTTTAAAACATAATCGTGGCGTAGTTGGATAGTCTCTAACTGTAAATACAATTGGTTGTGGGTTCGATTCCTAATGTGGGATTAATTATATTTCAATTAGTTGTCACTTTCCTTGGTAAAACAAGGCGTAGCGTTTAGTTCTGCCACTCAACATTCATTTTTTCGTCGTTTCAAATTATGACACTGGGTTTCCCCCCGACTACCCTGTTATACGGGGTAAAAATGTTAAAGGTTGTAAAAATATTTGGTATTTTTTTTATGTATTTATTAGATTCACCAGTGATAATTACATCGGACATAATTTCCCAATAGTTTCTTTAATTTCTTATAGCTAAATGCATTACCTTATAAGGTGAATACCACATGCAATTATAGGGACAATACGTACTTTTTTTTTACATAATTAGGTTTAAATTGTTATTAAATTATAATGAATGAATAGAAAAGAATACTAAAAAGAAAAAATATTAAATTCGAATTGATGCTTGTCGTGGCGCAGAGGCACAAGGGTGCAACTGTAAATGCAACAGGTTGTGGGTTCGATTCCTACTCCAGGAAATAGAATTTTTCATTTTCCTGGGTTTGGTAACAAGGCAAAGCGCGCCGTTGAGGTCCGCCTCTCAACACGCAATGCCTCAATTCGGCGAAATGTGGGAAACGGAGTGACTTATTGTAACACTACGTTCCCTCTGTCTACCCTGCTATATGCAGGTTGTAGCGTGAAGTTAAAAAAAAAATATTAAAGTTACTAATTTTCTCTGGCATTCCTACGATATCTATCTAGAGAGCTTCCGAATGTATCCTAAACGCTTTTTTTGTTTAAAATTTCACAAAATCTATATATAGGAGAATTATTACCTAAAATAGACAGTTATGAAATCAATATTAGCTTAATTTAATAAGTATTAAGTAATTTTAAGTAATTTTAAGTAATTTTAAGTAATTTTAAGTAATTTTAAGTAATTTTAAGTAATTTTAAGTAATTTTAAGTAATTTTAAGTAATTTTAAGTAATATTAAGTATTATAAGTAATAATAATATATTAAGTAGGGAACTAAAATACTTGGACTTTTTTTAAGGAAAAAAAAAACTTATATCCTAAGCTTAGTTAAACGATATGAAAATATTGTGAAAGTTGACAAAAGGTTAGGACCATGTGTTCGTAATGTTCAGAATAAATATTAAAAAAAAAAAAACAACAAAATTCAATATTAACAGCTTCACCCTTCATCAATTTGGCGGAAAGTGGGGAACGGAATTGTTGAAAGAGAACGGAGTGTCTTAACACTAGGTTCTCAGGTTCCATCTGCCTACCCTGATATATGTGGGATACTCTTCATCGATAGCAGGGTAGTAAACCTAGTGTTAGGACACTCCGTTCGAATCCAAAACATTATTTTTTACCAAGACTATAATGTTATCTTCTAAGCAAACCCCTGACACCTTTTTCAACCCCTAATTCTACATTTCCCAAGAGGGGTGGCCGCGCGACCCAGTTCCAGAGAGCGTTTGAAATTTTTTAACATTCACTTTGCTACTTCGTCTTTATAACTACCTCATCACAATCTACGAAGCTTCGCTTACTATATACAGCCACTTTTTTAGGAATTTACAATATGTGTAATATTTTTTTTTTTTTAAACTTTACGCTGTAACCCTCATAGCAGGGTAGGCAGAGGGAACCAGAGAACCTAGTGTTAAGGCACTCCATTCTCTTTCAACAATTCCGTTCCCCAATTAAAAAATTATTTATGTTTTTATCAATTAAAATATCACTTGAGTATTAATATATCGTTAACGAAAAAACAGAACAATTTTTGTCTGTCTGTGTGTTTGTCTGTCTGTCAATCACACAAAAACTACCAAGTATTTAATGTTTGTATCTTTCCGCCTGATTTCGCGACATTGTGTGTTATGGCGCGAGTTAGTGCTACTCTTTGTCTTGCCATAGTTGAGAAATAAAAATAGTTCAAATATAAGCATTACTCCGAGTAGGAATCGAACTTACAATCGCATTTACAATCATTTTTTTTTCTAACTTCACGCTGTATCCCGCATATAGCGTGAAGTTAGAAGGAGGGAACCAGAGAACCTAGTGTTAAGACACTCCATTCTCTTTCAACAATTCCGTTCCCCACCTTCCGCCGACTTGAGGCATTGCGTGCTGAGTGGCGGAACTCAACGCCGCGCTTCGCCTTGATACCAAACCCGAGAAATGAAAGTACTTAAAATAGCATTTAAAATATCTTTTTGTCATTACAAACATTATACATACACATATGTAAATAGAAGACCGCTCCAAGTCACGTCTAACTCATATGAACTCTAGCAATCATAGGCGAAGTCATGCCGAGGCAATTACGCCATTCGATGTATGGGAATGAAAGTTTTACTGTGTTTAAGTATTATAAACGCAAGACTAGCAATTTTGTATACCAGTACATGATGTGTTTTATAAGAAATAACTGTATAAACTGTCACTGGAGTTGAGAAGTTACTAAATATATTTGATAGTACTGAATTCAATTCAATTTGTGTAGCTTTACGCTGTATCTGGCATATAGGTATGCTGGGTAGGCAGAGGGAACCTAAGAACCTAATGTTAAGACATCTGTTCTATTAAGATTTCCCGTTCTCACTTCCGGCTGGATTGAGTGTATTGGGTGTACTGAGGAGCGGAAACCTCAACGCCGCAAGCGTTGTATTGTTATTTGAACGAGAGGGAAAATGAAAATATTAAATATTAATTATTATAAATATTTAATGTTTTCATTTCATGGAGTGAATCGAACCCTGAACCTGTCGCGCGCTTGTGCCTCTGTGCTACGACTGCCCACCTTATCTGATTTCCAATCGACAAATTTTAACAGTGTAGATTACGATAGATTACCCACAACCTCAGGTGATGCAGAAGTTATCGGATTTTAGTTGTTACTAGTGAAACCTCTGTTAACGCGTTAACAAGTTAAGTCATTAGCAATGTATGTATATGTCACTACATAAACATGGATGTCAAACCATGGTAGTATGTAACATTTATTTTAACTAAATTAATATACTTTTATGCATTATTTTTAAAATATAAGGCATTCTGCACTTCTTCTCCATATAAACTATGGTGCCAAATTTCATGTCCCTTTCTCTCTCCGCGTAATTTGTAAAAGGGGTCCAAAGTTTTTGCTTTTGAATATATATAGTAGATGATGCGAAATCCGCATTACATCTCCTCCAAGCATGCGGATATCCGTAACAGCATATCCCCTTATAAAAGAGACGATTTGCGAGCGCTGAAAACCCGTCACCTAATATGTAGTGTGTCTCTAGTCGGCGTTTCTAAACTCCAGCTTTTCAATAGTCATAGTGATATATAGAAGATTTAACAATATAATTTTTGTTGTGTTAGTAAGCCTATTAAAACATTCTTTCATATATATTAGATGCTAATGGAGATATCACGTTCTTTGTTGTAGCGTTTGATTAGAATCATAAGCACTCTTTGTTTGTTTTTTCGTTTCTTCAAATGTCTTCCAGAATTTGGTGAATAGGTGAAAAAAACTTACATAGCTTCACGCTGTACCCGCATATAGTAGGGTGGGCAGAGGGAACCTAGTGTTAAGACACTCCGTTCCCCATTTTCCGCCGAATTGACGCATTGCGTTCTGAGTGGTGGAACTCAACGCCGCGCTTTGCCATGTTATGAAACTCAGGAAATGAAAAATTCCATTTCCTGGAGTGGGAATCGAACCTATAACCTGTCGCGTTTGCAGTCGCACGCTTGTGCCTCTACTATATCTATTCCATGCAAAATCCCAATAATCCATAATCAGATAATCAGAGAATATATAATGTGACGACACTCTGTTCTCCGCTCCATCTTCAACTCATAGTTTTAACTTTTCGCCCGTGCATGCATTATTCATAGGGCTTTAATTGTATTCGCGATTGGTTGCGGGTTCAATCCCCACTCGGGGGCAGGCAAAGCGTTGCGTTGTGTGCGAAATGAATCAAATTCGGGCAGAAAACAGCTTAACGCTATCTGTTGATGTTCCTCTTGTACGAACAAAACGGTTTGAATCTATATTTTTTATTTGCACAGCGAAACTATAGAACTCATTGTCGGCTACTGTTTTTCCTAAGTCATACAATTCTTCAAATATAGAGTCAATAGGTTCTTTCTAGGCAAACGTGTATCATCGTAGATCGCATTAATGCTTACCATCAGGCTTTGATGCGGTCAAAGGTTAGCCTATCAATCATAAAAAAAAAGCGGCGAACGGAGTGTCTTAACACTAGATTCACTCTGACTACCCTGCTTTGCGGGATAAAGCGTGAAGCCACATTTATTATTATATGGCTAGTGGCTCCAGAAGAAATATGAAAGGAAACACAAAAATACTTAAAACTCGAAGTGAAACAGAAGGTACAATAAGAAGCTTGGATACTTTGTAGGTGCGCGGTACAGAATTGGGTCACCCAGTTCATCACTTTCTTGCGAGATATCGATTTTTCTCACACTATTCAATTTGCATTTTCTATATATTTTAACTTCAAACGTTTTAAAATGGAATTGTAAATTATATGCTTAATAAATTTTAAGTGTTCTTGTGATTCCTTAATTTTATCTTTTGTATAATTTCAATATCTATTTATTTATATATTAATGGAGAACATTAGGTTTCCTCTTCCTACCTTTCTATATGCGGAATACAGCGTGAATCTATGTATGTATATATTACTGAGGCTATCACAGCATAGTGTAAACGGAATTGGTTGTGGATTCGATTCCCACTCGGGGGAATGATTACATTTAAGTTATTTTTATTTATATGCTCTACGCCGGTCGTGGCGCAGAGGCACAAGCGTGAGACTGTAATCGTGACAGGTTGTGGGTTCGATTCCCAGTCCAGGAAATGTAAAATTTAGTATTTTCATTTCTTGGGTTTGGTAACAAGGCAAAGCGCGGCGTTGAGTTCCGCCATTCAACACGCAATGCCTCAATTTGGCGGAAATTGGGGAAGGGAATTGTTGTAAGAGAACGGAGTGTCCTAACACTAGGTTCTCAGTTTCCCTCTGCCTACCCTGCTATATGTGGGATACAGCGTGAAGTTAAAAAATAATATTATTCGTAATATCATATCATGTTTACAATAACAGCAAAATGTTTTAAACCATGATAAATACCATGATGGCACAAGATATAGTGTTTGTACGTGTATAATGCACTACAACAAATCAAAGACGCCGTACCATTCATGTTGTAACTACTCGTACTTTGCCAGTTGACATCGTATGCACGTGGCATTGAAGTAACTGTGTTTATTAACCGATTTTAAATAAAGGAGGATTTCTTTTCTTTTAGCTTCAAACTGTATTCCGCATATAGCAGGGAGGGAATATGAGAACCTAGTGTTAAGACACTCCGTTCTTTTTCAACAATTTCATTCCCCACTTTCCGCCGAATGGAATAAAGACGACGAAGTAGATGCGACTGTGTCTTTTTTAGATTCTCTTTGTCTAATTTGTTTTTTGAGAAAAGAAGTGAAACTGAAAAATAATAAAACGTGAATTTTGTTACAATACGTACATGACTTCACGCTGTATCCCGCATATAGCAGGGTAGGCAAAGGGAACCTAGTGTTAAGACACTCCGTTCACTTTCCACCGAATTGAAGCAGTGCGTGCTGAGTGGCGGAACTCAACGTCGCGCTTTGCCTTGTTACTAGTTTTTTTAGAAATATTTTGAATAACTCGAAAACTACTCGTCAGATTTGAACTAAATTAAAACCTGAACAAATCAAAAGCATAAGCTATCATATAAGAAAAGAATAATCAAAATTGGTCCACCAATTAAGTAAAAAGTTGTAGTAATAGAAATAAAAAATACAGGTCTGCGCCTGTCACGTGGCGCAGAGGCACAAGCGTGCGATTGTAAGCACGACAGGTTGCGGGCTCGATTCCCTCCCAGAAACGTTAGTATTTTCAATTCCTGGCTTTGGCAACAAGGCAAATTGCGGCGTCGGCTCCGCCACTCCGGCACGCAGTGCCTCAATTCAACGGAAGGTGGGGAACGGGTGTCTTAACACTAGGTTCCCTCTGCCTGCTCTACTATATACGGGATACAGCGTGAAGATAAAAAAGAAAACAGAAAATATATATCAAATTGAAAAACTCCTCGCTTTTTTTGCAGTCGGTTGTGAACTATATATACTAAAATATAGCCTTTACTGACTTTTTTTTTTTTTTTTTTTTTTTTTTTTGTGATAACGGACGGCAGACGAGCAGAAGGACCACCTGATGGTAAGTGGTTGCAACTAGCGCCATAGACATCTAACACCAGAGATATTGTAGATGCGTTGCTTAACCTAGAAGGATACTGATGGAAGGGGGACAATGTAGTGATCCACTATCAGAACCACCACATTTTGGGGAAAGGATGGGTGGAAAGGGGAAAATCTGGCTTACATGCCATCGAACCGGAACACATCATTAGATATTTGGCGGTTCGTCTTTGACATGATAGTGGTCGCGAGCCAGACGGAGGACGAACCTCCTACCACCTTTCAATAACTTAGTACTAATTCAAAATTTGCATGTATGAGTTACTTGAATAATAAATGTTTTATTATGGCGAGAGTACTCCGCTACTCATATACTTTTAAAATCACTATGAGAAAAAAAACTATATTATTTAATATCCATATGCAGTTTTCACATAATTAATGGTAAATAGGGAAACCTAATATATGTACATGAAAATCGTTTCTGCATTGTACTTATTTTAAAAGCCATATTTATGGTGGCGGAGCTCAACGCCGCAATCCGTCATACTTAAAACAAATTTCTACATGAACATTACCACTTATATATGAATCTACGACCACGTCAATCTATCAACTCTACTATGCCACGATAGTGTTAACATGGAAAATGTATAATATTTATCACTAAAATAAATAAATACATACATATATTAATAATAACAGACGGAATCACGGTCGAGAGCAAGTTTATAAATAAAAAGCCGGGAGATACAGCTGCATGTGTAGTGCATATAGGCTCATAGCAAGCCGCTCAGTCGCCTTGCATCCGTCATAGGGGACAGACGTGCGTTAGTCCAAATATTTAAAAATACACGAAAACAAATTATTTTAATTCGGCATCGATAAACAAATGTCACAACACTATGTGCCCCAAATTTTAGTACTATATATGTATTAATAGTGATGTGCCTTTAAAGTTAAATTTAGTTTGACGTTGATTCATAGACTAGTTTGATTTTTTTTCGAAAACGCATTCCGCTTGCTATTTTTAAGCTATTTTTTTCAGTGAGTTCATATTGTGTTTAGTGTCTAGTGTCTAGTGTCAGTGGTAGTGTCTTAGTGTTTAAACATTGGATTTGAACATGTTCGGAGTATTCATAAAACGGTGGAAACCAAAAAGGTTTGGCCTATTTTTCTTTAACAATACGTTATTGATTGGCGATACGATAAATATTAAATGTGAAACAATGATAGTTGTATTGCATTGTTTATGTTTAAGATGCAAGTCATTTTTATTTTTAACTAACGCTACTATAACAAAGCAATGGTCATAACTTGTTATGCCAAAAGCTGATTACAATTGTTTTTAACTTCAATATTTTTCATTAAATAAATGTTAAATCATTAAATTTATTTAGTTCAATGAATAATGGTAAAAATAATAACGCAAGCGTGACTGTAAACACGACAGGTTGTGGGTTCGATTCCCACTCCAGGAAATGTAGTATTTTCACTTCCTGAGTTTGGTAACAAGGCAAAGCGCGGCGTTGAGTTCCGCCACTCAGCACGCAATGCCTCAATTCGGTGGAAAGTGGGGAACGGAATTGTTGAAAGAGAATGGAGTGTCTTAACACTAGGTTCTCTGGTTCCCTCCTCTACCCTGCTATATTCGGCCTACCCTGCTATATGCGGGATACAGCGTAAAGTTAAAAAAAAAAAATAACTATTAATTCTATAATTATTTGATGTTATTACCTACATTCGGATTTTTCAAATGATATTTTTAAGAAAATATATGAACTCTATTTAAATTATAGTTTTTTTAAAAGCAGCTTTATAGCAAAGAGAACCTAGTGTCTAGACACTCCGTTAGTCATATTCTACACAAATTTAAGACATTGCGTGTTAAGTGGCGGAGAAATGAAATAATTATATAAAATCACACACATATGTGAACACACAACCACTCACGTTCATAGTCAAATTCTCTCCCACTACGCCGCGATGTATATAGTTTTGTTTTTATATATAAATAAAATAAGGCAAAGCACGGCGTTGAGTTCCGCCACTCAACACGCAATGCCTCAATTCGGCGGAAGTGGGGAGCAGTGTCTTAACACTAGGTTCTCAGGTTCCCTCTGCCTATCCAGCAGGACGCTGTATCCCGCATATAGCAATATGCGGGATACAGCGTGAAGCTAAAGAAAAATATATATATATATATATATTAATTAAATTAAATTTATAATTTATGTTTCACGCAAATTATAATAATAGATTCGTATATACAACATAAATTAAAGAAACGTAATATTTTATATTCTATGGTTTCCTCCGCCTACCCCGCGATATGCGGGATACAGCGTGAAGTTAACAAAAAATATATATTTTTGAAGAACTTTGAAGCTAACATAGATAAATACATACATACATTAAATATACGATGACTCTACAAACACTTGATACGTACCCTTTTTTCTTATTATTATTTTATTGTCTGTTTCATATGAACATAAACATAACATGATTATTTAGAATATTATTGGGAAAAATATTTTATTAAAAATTTAGATATTATTAAGTACTTACCTACTACATAGTATTCGATAAAGAAATTTACAGTATAGGGCTACTTGTTTTTAATTTTTATATTTATCTATGACGCCTGTCGTGGCGCAGAGGCACAAGGGTGCGATTGTAAGCGCGACAGGTTGTGGGTTCGATTCCCACTCCAGGAAATGAAGTTTTTCATTTCCTGGGTTTGGTAACAAGGCAAAGCGAGCGCTGAGTTCTGCCATTCAGCACGCAATGTCTCAACTCGGCGGAAAGTGGGGAACGGAGTGTCTTAACACTAGGTTCCCTTTGCCTATCCTGCTATATGCGGGATACAGCGTGAAGTTATGTATGTATGTATGTATGTATCAAAGTACTTATTATGTTCTTACAAATTCCGGAAAAAAATACGTCAGAGAGACTATTTAGAAAAAAAAATGGATTGCACTCAGAAGTGAAAACTGGATATTAACGTTGTATATTTTTGTTATTTTGGAATGGTTTCGGGATAATTTTTCACGAATTGCAATGAATTTTATTGACAGTGTAAAAGTACTATCATTTATGTGGTAGAATACAATATTTATTTATTGCTACCGTACCTTCATAAAGAAGATTTCGTCTTACGAATTTTTGATCAGGGCCACGTGTTCTGACGCGAGTTTAAATTTTTTTATCCATCACAAAAAGTGCTCAACTCTGCTAAAGAAGTTTATATTATAAAAGAAGAAATAAAAAAGAACTTAATATGGCAACCCTAGTAATAAAGTATGATCTATGCAGTAATTACCGCGTAGGTAGAGGCTAGGGCTGTATGAGGGGTCACATTGAAAACAGGTCATTTATTACAATTGCTAGTAATACTATACTTTACTTATAATATAGTAGCCATCGTGGCGCAGTGGACAGTCTAAATGTAACGGTAGTTTTGGGTTCGATTCTAATTCGAGGATATGATTATATTTAAATTATTTTAAAGTGTCTCTGGTGAGACGTAGGGCGGTGTCGAGTTCCACCAATCAACATTAATGTTTTAATATATAAGTGGAAAGTAGAGGGTGGAGTGTCTAGACACTACCCTTCAATATGGGAAAAAGCGTGGGGAAAATCTTACAATAATGCAACATAACAATACAATGTATGTATATTAGCTCAAAAAAATACATACAGATACATACATAGCTTCACGCTGTATCCCGCATATAGCAGGGTAGGCAGAGGGAACCTGAGAACCTAGTGCTATGACACTCCGTTCCCCACTTTCTATTGTTTTAAAAAAATCATACGTTTAAAAAGGTTTTAATAAGATGTAGTGACTTTATTCTCCTGTTTTTATTTTATACTCTTGAACTATTTTTTATAATTTAATATTAAAAAGGCTGCTTGTTTCAATATTGTGAATCACGTTTTGATTCAAACTTTCTTGTTCACGTTCTTCGAAACGCCTTTTAAAAGATCAGTATTCAGTTAGAGTCCCTACAACCAGTCCATCATTGCGTTTTTTTTCTAACAATGCAAAAACCTGTCCTTACGAAGCCTGTGTAAACACATATATTACTTTTTCACTTTTAAAAATATAAATATATATACAGCTTCACGCTTTTTCCCGCATTAGCACGGTAGTTAGAGTGAAGCTAAGAACAAAAATCCAGGTATTGCGTGTTAAGTGGCGGAATTCAACGCCGCATACATAAATGTTTATATGAAATAAGTCGTTATTATCGTAGTGGTGTAGTTGGGCTGTGCACATGATGGTTGTGAATTCGAGTCCTGTACTAGGAAATAACTGTTAGTTTTCTTGTTTACGTTAAACAAATACTTTTTTAATCTGGTTACGGAGTAATCGTTCACTACTTTCTCCTTTATGGCAAAAAGCTATAGATGTATGAAAATAAATTGTTGCACAATAGACCCGACTGTACTTTCGAGGGCATGATTATTTAAACTATTTTTACTTCTTTGCTCTCGTGATACATAATGCGGAGTTGAGTTCCGCCACTAATCAAGCAATGTGGCGAATTTTGTCAGAAAGTGATAAACAGAGTGTTTTAACTGTCGTTTCTCTCTACCTCGATATTACCTTAAAAACTATCTTGGACAAAACCAGCAAGTTCTTCATTAGTAGAGGTCTAAAAGATTTCCTATATAAATATTCGTTTTATAACCACAATTATGCAATGTATAGTCGAAAATGTATTATAATTTATGAAAACCATCCAAATGAATATTGAAATTTGTATGGATGAATGGAATTGGCAGTGAAGCCAACTCCGAGTAGTTAATTGACCGAGTTAAAACAAACAGATAGACAAATTTAACCTATGCTTAATATATTTGGTTCAGATCGGTTCGGCGTTGAGTTCCACTATATAATAGCTAATATCTCGAATTGGGGCGTCAAGCGGCGAGCGTAGTGTAAAGCTATGAAGGTAGTTTCTAGACACTAAGATCACTTTGACTAACCCGCTATGCGAGATAAAGCTTGAATCAACTTTTTTTTTAAATTCACATTGTATCCCGCACATACCTTACACCTGGTGTCACACTCCGTTCTCTTTTAACATTTCCGCGAAAATATTCCACACTTTTCGCCGTATTGAGACAATGCGTGCTGAGTGGCGGATCGCAACGCCATGCTTTGCCTAAATAATAATATTGCTTAATATTTTTACTAAGTAATAATTAATATTTTCATTTCCGGGAGTGAGATGATTTCGTTTGGTGGTAGGAGGTTCGTCCTCCGTCTGGCTCGCGACCACTATCATGTCAAAGACGAACCGCCAAATATCTTGTGATGTGTTCCGGTTCGATGGCATGTAAGCCAGGTTTTCCCCTTTCCCACCCATTCTTTCCCAAA
>JAKGSA010001659.1:21990-45149 GCA_033558755.1 Philaethria dido | reverse complement strand
ATAAATTAAATTTTAAAAAGTACATACATACATACATAGATAGCTTCACGCTGTATCCCGCATATAGCAGGGTAGGCAGGGGAAACCTAGTGTTAAGACACTCCGTTCCCCAGGAAACGAAAAATTCCATTTCCTGGAGTCGGAATCGACGATTTCCTGGGTTTGGTAATAAGGCAAAGCGTGCCGTTGAATTCCGCCACTCAGCACGCAATGCCTCAATTCGGCGGTCAGTGGAGAATGGAGTATCTTAACACTAGATTCCCTCTGCCTACCCTGCTACATGCGGGATACAGCGTGAAGCTATGTACATACTTAGCTACTTATGAGCATGTATGCTATTTTTGTTATTCCTGAAAGTGAGAGGAAGGAGAGAATTGGAGAAATGAGGAGAGAATTGGAGAGATGATGAGAGAAGTGGAGAGATGATGAGAGAAGTGGAGAGATGAGGAAAGAAGAGAGATGATGAGAGAAGTGGAGAGATGATGAGAGAAGTGGAGAGATGAGGAGAGATAAGAGGAGAGAAGTGCTTCGCTCATTTTTGCTTCATGTATTTATATATAGATATGTTCATAAAATACATTTTATATGTTAATTTAATAAATATTTTGACGCAACACACGAATGTAACGCATTTTTTTAAAGCCTGGTAATGCATCACTATTTCAAGTATATTTTCATATTTACAGTTTTTGCCGTAGTAGTGTCAAAATATATCTTAATAATAAAGTTTATTTTCATTTCTTTTTATTTTATTTTTATTTTTCATTTATTTTTATGATGCTTCGTTTTTGTTTGGTTTTCGGTGTATAGATAAAAGCGATAAAAATAAAAAAAATAAATAAAAAATGATCCAAAATCTCTTTTTACCCGACCTCAATAAAAGGAACACGTTCTTATTTCGACTGAGTTTATTTTAGGTGTGTTACCGCTTTACTTTTTAATGGTTGAACCAATTCTGATGAGTTTTATTTAAATTTAGTTAAGATCTGACGAGTTGTTCAGTTATTACTAACAATTTTTGTCAATTTCAATTTTTTTTATTTTAAATTTATACTCCTTTTGGCGCGTTAGGAAAAAAATTATGAAAAGATAGTTTTACGATGCGCGCGCACATAGTCACGAAAAACCGACACCATGAAATTAAAGTCAAAAGTCAAAGTCAAAGTCAAATAATTTTATTCAAAATAAGAAGTTACAAGCTTCATTTTTTGAACGTCAAATAATTTACCACCGATTCACTAAATTTAATGCCTCAGACTTGAGAAGAACCGGCGCAAGAAACTCAGCGGGACTTTTTTTTTTTATATTCGACAATAGTTTACAATACTTTATTAATGGCAATGATACCTTTGAAACAGACTGGAGCGAGCACTTCATTCCCAAGCTGTGTTATCATTTATTAAATCACTCATTAGGTAATAACCTTTAACACACAAACGTCTTTTTACAATTTTTATTGATAATTTACTTACCAGTATGTGCTAATATTTATTTTAAGATACTTAAATAAAATTTATACATACATAGCTTCACGCTGTATCCTGCATATAGCAGTGTAGGCAGAGGGAATCTAGTGTTAAGACACTCCGTTCCCCACTTTCCGCCGCTGTACGGAATTTGTGGTTTTATTATATGCACGTATATATTCAAGCGCCTGATCTAAAACTAATATCAATGTAGTAATATAATATTCTGTCATATAAAAAAAAAAACAAAAAATAATTATATATGTATGTTCTATTTAATTAGTGGTTTTTTTTAGCTTCACGCTGTGTCCCGCACATAGCAGGGTAGGCAGAGGAAAACAGGTAATCTAGTGTGAAGACACTCCGTTCTCTTTTGACATTTCCGTTCACCACTTTCCCCTGTGCGTGTGAGTGTGTGTGTTTGTGTGTGTGCGTGTGTGAGTGTGTGCTTGTACAAATCAATGTTACCATTTATATTAAACCAGTGGTTCAATTTTAATGCGGTTTTCAATGATGGGCTTTGATTTGATTGGTGCATGTTCTTAGATAGGTGTTATCGCTGCAGTAAACATTCGCTATAGTAAACCCAAAACTCCTAGTACGATTTGGATGCGGTTTTCAATATTGACATTGTGATTGATAAGTGAGGTTTCTAAAATAGGTGTACCAGTGATAAACCATTAGAATAACGTGGAACAATTTCATATAAGACGATTAGATCTCTCATAGAGTCTCATAAATGAACAACTGAGTATTCATTTTCATAGAACTTCCCAACGTAAATATCCATTTGGTTTTCGAAGATTCGATGACAAACTACCATGTATTTGACATATTTATTTAAAGTGACACGTACGTTGTTAAGAGCAACGCGTTGTTAACACGTCCATGGAAAACGGGAACACAAATTCTTAAAACCTCTTAAAACGAAAGATAATGGTTTCTTAGGATAATTTTTACAACAAAACTTAAATATTATTTATACCAAATTTATTTCTTGTGATGATAAAAATCAATAAGTTCTCTACAATCTCTTAAAAAATGCTCCACATCCACCCTCTGTATCCGAACGCGCCGTAAAAAGCGAGGCCGCGATGCCGGCGTCGTAGGCTTGCCAGAGGAGCACACCGTACCAGCCGGCCGAGCTCGGCGGCGGCGGCGGCTCGAGACCCATAATAAGCGCAGCGCCGTGGCAGCGGACACCGGTCCACTCCTCAACATAGCCACGTTGCGCCGTTACACACCGCCGGCTTGGCACGTGACCGCGCGCGCCGGCAGTGAGCAGAGCGCCTTCCCAGAGCGATGGCGCCCAGGAACGGCGCAGCGCGCCGGACGGCAGGAGGGTCTCCCCTCGTACGCGTTCTCGGAGGTCATGGCGACTCCGGTGGGCGGCGTGATGGGGAGACGCGCTGGTCACCGCGGGCCTCGCCGTTGGTTGCGGCGAGAGAAGCGGGGAAGAAGCGGCTGCGGCCACTGCTCGGCCGTTGGCGGGGTAGCGGCCCAGGACCCACGGCGAAAGGAGCGCGCCGGCGCAAGAGACTTGGCATTCCACATGCTGCAGGGGCGGCATATGGACCCGCAGCGGCTTCCCAAGCCAAGCTATTAGCTGCGTTGTATGCACCGTTGTATGCATTCATGCATTGAGCAGACACAAACTGTTGACAATAAATTTTAAATAAATAATACATTAGAGCTATAGATAAAACGCAGGTAAAAGATGGTTGTTAAAACAATATTGAGGAATTAAATATGTTTTCAAAAACTATCTTTCTATTTCATTATATATAGAATTCTACAAGTTAAGCTCTTTCATTTGAAACCCATATTGGTTAGGTTATACAAGAATATCTTATCCAACATTTTGTTGCGGCGGCCATTTCGAATGAACTACAATACGATTTAAAAATTGCGTATTGCGTGACGGAACTCAACGCCGCGCTTTGACTCACCAGAGTAGAGAAAAAAAGGTAAATACATTCATTCCCTCAAATAGAAATAGAACCCACAAGCAATCGCTTTTACAGTCAGCTACAATTCCACTGTACCACAATTGCCTCTAAAAAAATTAAATTCTTAGCTACCTGAATTATAAGTGCCTGAGCACATAATAGGAGAACTGCTTTGGCTGCCATATTGCTTGAATAACTGTAGATGTATAATAAAAATCAATAATTCTAAATGTTTTATATGATAATATGTCATAATATTCACGTTTGTCAATATTTATGGCATAATTTTTATTTCATTTGTAAATATGATGTCATTATTTGTGTGACATATTTTATGATACTAAAAATTAGGTAATTATTTCTATAGTAATTATGTCAGGAGTTCAGGAGTTATTGTGAAATAAATAAGAATTTACTATAAGTATGAAGGGCGTTTGATTTGAAACATTAGTATCAATTGACTTGACTAAATTCAACATGTCTTCCTTCACTTTTATATTCTTTTGCGTTCAATTGTGCTTGATCCAGGTAAATAAGTTTTCCTGTTATATCATAAATTATAATTAAATTGTAAAAGGGGTCAAAAAACCTTGAATATAACCAAAAAAAAATCTAGTAGCTTTACCCTGTATTCCGGATAGAAGTGTAGTCATAGAGATAGTGTCAAGACACTACGTACGAGCAAGCTTACTAAAGCTGGAAAATGAGAATTAGTTAAATATTCCTGTGAATAGGAATCGAATCCACAACTCGTGTTTACGGTCAGATAGTGTGTCACTGCGCTACTATGGGCTCATTATTCTATTATTTTTATTATTTAGTTTATTTATTCTTTTTCCTATTACGGTTCAAATATTTGGTTTGGTGGTAGGAGGTTCGTCCTCCGTCTGGCTTGCGACCACTATCATGTCAAAGACGAACCGCCAAATATCTTGTGATGTGTTCCGGTTCGATGGCATGTAAGCCAGGTTTTCCCCTTTCCCACCCATTCTTTCGCAAAAATGTGGTAGTTCCGATAGCGGACTACTACATTATCCTCCCCTTCCGTCTCAATCCTCTAGGTTGACAACGCATCTACAACATCTCTGGTGGTGTAGATGTTCATGGGCGAAGGTAACCACTTACCATCAGGTGGTCCTTCTGCTCGTTTGCCATCCGTTATCCATAAAAAAAAAAAAAAATATACAAGTTTTACTTAACTAATAGTTTTATATAATATTTCTATAATTTCAGAGCATCTACAGTCAATGTCTCAGCGCAGCTGGACCGCTAGGTGCTGGTTATTACGGCGCTTCCATGGCTCCCGCAGCGGCGGCCGGCTTGGGGGCTCCTTACGGTTTAGGAGCAGGCCTAGCAGCCTCGCCTTTCGGCCTCGCGCCCACTGCAGTTGAGCTGGGAGCACCAGGTCCCTACGGCCTGGCGCCGGCCGCTATTGAGCTCGCTGGAGCGTATGGCGGCGCGGGTATCGGTGACGTCGTAGTCACTGGGGAGATGCCGGTCGCTGGTACCACGCTCGTCGCCGGACAGGTTCCGATTCTCGGAGCTGTGCGCTTCGCGGGTGATTTACCTGCCGCCGGTACCGTCTCCATCACCGGTAGCTGCGGATGTGGTTGTGGCAACGCACCTTATATGTATTAGATATTTTTTAATAATATGATTAATTAAACAATTTACAAAAAATCGATTTTAATTTTACTATACATCCTCGTTGTTTAGCTTAAAACGGAATTGACTATTATATCGATCTTCCTTCCTTACTTGGCTTAAAAATAATAATTTGTTATGTACATATATATTTAGGGCTTACATATACTTTATAGAATACATGCCAACTTCGGTAGCATCGACTTTCCACACTAGTTCTTCTTACCAACCGCTTTCATCAAAAATATATAATTAAACTGAATTGAATCGCTACACATACAGCCGATAGTCACGTTTATTGTTGTGAAAATTATTTCAACATATTTTAGTTCATTTAGAACTTAAGAATTAGAAGAGTTTTAGTTTCTTTTTTAGCTTCACGCAGTATCCTGCATATAGCAGGGTAGGCAGAGGGAACCAGAGAACCTAGTGTTAAGACACTCCGTTCTCTTTCAACAATTCCGGTCTCCACTTTCCGCCGGATTGAGGCATTGCGAGCTGAGTGGCAGAGCTCAATGGCAATCTTTGCCTTGTTACCAACTTGTTACCCAGGAAATAAAAATACTAAACTTCACATTTCCTGGAGTGGGAATGGAACGCACAACCTGTCGCGTTTACAGTTGGACTCTTTTGCCTCTGCGCCACGACAGGCGTTAAGTAGTTAGTCTAGCAATAAAATTTGTTGTTTATTACAAAAAAAATAGAAAATATATTTTTATTTTTTTCCAAAATATTTTTTATCACAAATTATCACAAATTGTATGTTACTAATAATCAGGGCATGACAAGTCTAAAAAAATATTACTAGGTTTTTTGATACATAAATATATGACAGTTTTTATACTAATGCGGTTATTATCGTTCATTTTTTTCTGAAGTCCTGCTAAATGTTGGAAATAAATAAGTAAATAAAATAAATAAAAATAAAAAAAGCATGCAGTGCAGTGGAACAGTGTATGACTGTATTCACGATTGGCTGCAGGTTCGTTCAATTATTTTTATTTTTCCACTCTAGTAAGATGAAGGATTAATTGGTTCCAAACTTAATATAATTCCCATAGTAAACGGTTACTTACTGCATTGGCGTCAGGTGGCAACCGGCCGTAAAATTAAGAACCGAAAAATTTTCTCCTTACATGAAAGCACAAGACTATGAAACCGGGTAAAAATAGTAGGGCGTACCCCTCATGCGACGCGAATGCGAATGTAATGAAGCGGATGATCAACCCCAATTGCCTGAACCGACCACCCAGGATCGCAAGTCTTAGCGCAGAAAAGTAAGGAGACCCGACCCCAAATAATGGGATACGGGCTAGAAGAAGAAGAAGAAGCTCTAATAAGATAAAACGCGGCGTTAAGTTCCGCAAATTAGTACGCAATATATTGATTTCGTGAGGAAAGTGGAGAATGAGGTACGTTTATAGTATCAAGATGCTCCGGTTCACAATGTGAGAAACATTCTTCAAATTTAGGAAGCAAATACAAATAAAGTAAGCCGTAAAAGCTAGTTATGTGTTATATATATGAAATGTGCTAATTCAGTCCTTACATATGGTACCCCATACGGTATCCATCAATGATTTTTGTTTTTATTCATGACGTAATTGCGTCTAGCAGGTGCTATATAGACTTAAGAGTGACGTCACATATCTAAGTACACATGGAGTATGAATAACTATTTAACGTCACTTTAATTATATAATTCGGTCCAGAGGTTTGAAAGATATGAGGTAATAAAGAATACTACAAACATACATGATACGCGCGAAAAACATAACCCTCCTCTGACAGTCGGGTAAAAAAGCCTTACTCCTGTTTATTTATAAAAGAGATACTGCACTTGCAGTGGCGAGGGGTGAAAATATATAGATAAATATTATATATTTTTAAGGTAAACGCCATAAAGTTGAAGTTTATGTCACAAATTGTCAGTTCAGTTTTCCTAGTTTTTTTTGTAATCAAAAATTTTTTATTTTCGCGATTGTGTTTTTGCAATCCCAAATTTTTGTCTAATCTTGCAAATCATAAGTTCAGCCTACTTCAGCCTACTGCTAAATCTGCCACTGATTTATTGTAATATACCGATAGCCGATAAGAATAGCGTAATATGAATGCTTCGCCACTGCTGCGTGACATCATCGTAGTAACATAATTTTTAAAACTGGGAAAGTTTACAACACTAACTTTGGAAATCCTGTGCCAATTTCGATGAAACAAAAACTATTATGATTAGCATGAATAGGTGCAATAAGAGCTGTAGTTTTTTTTGTAATATTTTGATGTGTTGGTGTGACCCATTAATATAGATTGATACTTACTATTTGCGACACATCGATTGAATATCTCATATAGATTTTAATATTTAAAACAGACCTCAAACTGATAGTTTTTTTTGTGTTCTACAATAAAAAAACTAGCTGATTATTTGAATCTTGAATTGATATAGGTGAATTTACTTATGAAAAACAGCGACTATCCTCAGAGAAGAAGTTAAAAAATAATTTTATAAGTAAGGTATATGACTACTAACGCCTGAATTAAATTCACACACTGTTAAACTACGTGCGGTATATGTATATCACTGAGATATTCGATCCATTCGTTTGTGATAAGATCTGGATAATATTATTCGACAAGACCATTTTATTAAGTTATGCTAAACACATAGCTATCGATAATTTTTAATCCGAAAAGTTACTTTATACCGTTAATAATTGTTTGAAATAAATTGATTGAATTAGCTAAACAGGCTTTGCATTAATATCTCTTGTGTTTGTAAAACTATCGATCACAAGCATTATATATAATTAGAAAAACTTTATATTTTGTAAAATGTTTAATCATAATAATTATATTTAAAATTTTAATACATGTAAGGTGCGCCACATCCGCATCCACAGCTACCGGTGATGGAGACGGTACCGGCGGCAGGTAAGTCACCCGCGAAGCGCACGAGCTCTCGAGGATCGGCACCTGTCCGGCGACTAGCGTGGTGCCGGCGACTGGCATCTCCCCAGTGACCACGACGTCACCGATACCGGCGCCTCCATGGCATTGCCCCATGAGCCTGATAGCGGCTGGCGCCAGGCCGTAGGGGACCTGGTGCCCCAACCCTAACTGTAAAGTGGCGCCAGGCCGAGGTGCAGAGCTTTGCTAGCCTGCTCTTGCCGTAAGGAGCCCCCAAGCCGGCCGCCGCTGCGGGACCCATGGCAGCGCCGTAGTAACCAGCACCTAACGGTCCAGCTCCACTGAGACATTGACTGTAGATGCTCTGAAATATTTAAAAAAATATATTAACTTCGAATAACGGAAAATACAAGTACATCCTTATATGATTTTATAATACGTTACTATAGTTTAGTTTCAATTGTTATGTTATTCTTACCTGTATCAAGCACATTTGGATGCACAAGAAGAAAAATGTGAAGGAAGACATGTTTGGACTTGGTGAAATCAACTGGTATTGATACATCGACCTACAATATACCCCTACTTATACTAAGCACCTATATATTATTTACATAACGTTTATCATTTTGACATAATAATAGTTTTACAAATAACTTACTTCATTGTATTCAAAACCGCGTATTGAAATTACAAAATAAATTCATGTTTACCAATTTGATAAAGTTCTTATAATTTTTTCATAATATAGTAATACATCGATACCCATTACGTCATACTTTTACATATGAGTAGTATATATACTAGTCGAAAATATTGTTAATCATCATACATTCAGTTTGTTTGAAACAATAATCAAGATGGTAGCAAAAGCACTTCTCCTGTTCTGCGCTCAAGCAATGTTAATTAAGGTGAATAATTTTAACTCTCCAATAGAATAAAACTAATATTCATAAAATAAGCGAAAATGTCTAGTGACGTATCACTGTGGTTTTTTGGTCCATCTTCTATCGAAACTGGAGGAGTATTCTTCATTTTTTAGATTTATTTTCGTAATGTTTAGGGTATCTGCTTCAAGTATTAAAATGACAAACAATTTTGTTTTAGTGTATTTCTGGACAATGTGCTAGTGCTGCCTACAATGCTGCAGCTAATGGATTAGCTTGGGAAGCAGCTGCTGCGGGTCCATTACGTGCCGCCCCTGCAGCATGGAATGTTGCCTCTTGCGCTGGCGCTCTTCGGCTGGGTCCTGGGGCCGCTGGTGCTCCCTACGCCAACGCCGAGCGGCCGCAGCCGGCTTCTCCCCCGCCTCTCTCGCCGCGTCCAACGGCGGAGGCCCTTGGGCAGACCAGCGCGTCTCATCGCGCCCACCGGAGTCGCCATGACCTCCGAGAACGCGTACGAGGGTCCCTTCCTTCTGGCCGTGTCCGGCGCGCTGCCGTTCCCGGGCGCCATCGCTCTGAAGGCGCTCTGCTCTACCGCCGGCGCGGGCGTGCGCCCGCCTACGGCTGCGGTAGAACAGCAACGTGGCTGCGGTTTGAGCGGAGGACCGCGTCCGCTGGCTACGGCGCGTACGGCTATGGTCCAGCCGCCGCCGCCGAGCTCGGCTACGGGTACGGCGCTCCTCTGGCGGCCTACGACGCCGGTATCGCGGGGCCTGCTTACGGCGCGTTCGGATACAGAGGGTGTGTGGATGTGGAGCATTTTAAAAATATTTATTATATATTTTAATTAAATATGTTTAAACCATCACTGTGGCTGTATATATTATTTTATGTTACTAATTTCCTTTATAGAAATCTTAATATCCACTTTATATTTTATAAAAAAGACTCTTTTTTTGTGCAATTAATGCAAATTTTTTGTGCAACGAATAACATTTTTAGGAATTTAAACTTGTCCTACCAACGTAAATCATGGTGCATTACATTGCACAAAATTGATTGGCGAAACCCACTTTGAATATGGTCATAAAAAGAAAACGAAGCCTTCATGTCCTCTACCATAGCAGAAACCCCATCGGTATATCAAAAATCTATCCTGAATGAAAATTATTTTATAGAACTCTCAGAGACAACGCTCAGGAGGCTTTTAGGTCTAGTTTTATTCAAATAAGAAGTAAGGATTAGGTGTCCTTAACGCAGTGATAATAAATAAAAGCATCTGTCATTTTTTCTTCAAAATGTTTACCTTTTGAAGTGAAATTGAATATAGCTAATCAAAGAGCTTGGAGCTTTTGCAGAAATTTTATATTAGGTTTTACAAGTGACACATATAAAAGAAATATCATAGAGCTTACAAAATATACAATAAGTAAGTAGAGCAAATAATAAGAAAAGTACAGCACCTATTATGTTTGAACAAATCAAAACTACTTACTTAGAATAAATTATGACACTACATTTTATTAATAATACTAAAACAATTAAACACTAAACTCATAATAAAAATTAGAAAACAAGTTGCATCGAATAAAACTGCCTGCGACAATCTCTTATGTCAAAAGCCCCATAAATGGCGGGAAAATAACATTACCTAGGCAGGAAAAAAAAGAAAGCAAAGAGGAGAGTAGATAGTTCCTAATTATAAAATATTATAAATGCTAATATTAGTGATAAATGTATTAATGTTTGTAATTTTTTCAAGCAATAACTCCTGAACGGATTAAAATAAAACTTTGCAGTTCTACTCTTTATACATATGGAAAGGATAAAAAATAAAGTTTATAAATATATAATGTTGTATAAATTTGCTATAATATAGAGATAAATATTAAGTAAGTCAGAAAAAAATGACCCTTTAAGAGCGTCCTTGGCGTGCGTAAAAACTTTGTATCCCTTTTTACGAAAATTACGCGGACGAGGAGCGTGAAACTTGGCACACTTATAGTTTATATAGCGAAGGTGTACAGAATAATAATATCTTTTTAAAATAATGCATAAAAAATATATTAAATTAATAAAATAAACGTTACACACATTACTATGGCTTGACATGTATATTTATATAAAGTGACATATACGTTGCTAGGCAACGCGTTATTAACGCGTCAACGGCGGCACTAGTTGATCTTAAATGTTTAAAATAAAAGTCCTCGACAGAATATACCTCTCTTTCATATGGAAGCCATTATATCCTAAATATTGATCAAAAAATAGATAGAATAGAGTTAAATTAAAATGCATGTCATAAAGTATTCATCAAATTCTTATCAAAATTGAAACACTTGTCGCTTTCAGTATTTAATATAGATAAACTTTGTCTTTGACACGAAAGAATTTTGATCAATACCAAATCGAATATATTACTTTTTATTTTAATTTTCGTCGTATGATTTTTTTGTTTTCTTTAGATTATTATAATTTGTTTGGATAAATTTTTGTGCCAATTTTGATGACATTTGATAAAATTATTAAAAATTTGTGCCGTGTTGGCGTAGTGCGAGAGCGTTTGACTGTTAGATCCCTATCCGCGGAAATAATTATTTTTACAATGTTTTCACCTATCCGTTTCTGTAAGAGAAAACGTAACTTTAAGACCCTCTTTCCAACTCTGAATTCCAAATTAAGTGGAACAGAGAACACGTTTATTCCAAATTCCAATCTCATTGGACGTTAAAGCAAGTACAGCAAGAGTCCACACAAACTAGTTCCGTGCAGCAACTGGTACTATCTAAATTAGTTTACTCTATGATGTAACTATGGATGGTTTGGTAAAACAATAAAGATATTTTTTTTATTTATTTTATTTAATTCATTAAATTATTACACCAACAACAAATTATAATAAAAAAAACAAAAAGAAAAACAAAAGAAGTGAATAAAATTTTGGTGTAAAGGCGGCCTTATCACCACAGGTGATCTCTTCCAGGCAACCCTTACCATGAAAAGAACAAAATATGCAAAGTTGGTTGGCGTACAAATGATATTAACATTTTCTTAATATAATAAACGTACTTAAAAATTTACGTGCAAGCTTACATAAATAACTATAAAAATATATATTATCTGTTTACGATAAATAATCCTACAGCTGAGTAGGACATTATTTTTTGTAACTTCAATAGGCAGCGCACGCCAAGGTTGCTCTCAGAAGCCAAATGTTTCCGTCATTTGAATTTGGATTGGATATGTTCAAGGATATTGATTAACAAATGTATGATGCGATAATAAAACTGTAATATCAATAAAATACACAAAATTAACAAAAGCAAATAAAATATTACAATAAAATTATAAACTTAAAACTAACCTGAATCGATACAATTGTCAATAGCAAACCCTTGGTTTGGTTTACTTCTTACTGTGGCGGCGTTTGAGTGTGCCAGCGGTGAGCAATCATTTCGCCAATGTCACGTGTATTTAGTATTATAATAGCGATCATTGCTTTTCTATTCGTCCTTTGAATATTCAATATTATTGTGAATCCAAGATAGCCGCCGCTACAAAATGGCGTGTCCGCCATCTTGTAGCGGCGATTATCTAGCAAACCCTTATAAACAGTGTTGAGTGTTGAGCTGTTGTTATACCCACTCTAAATCAAAAGTCAATAAGTGACAAGTCAAGCTTGATATGCATGTAAGCTAAGGTTATATTATGGCCAAATTATACAAAATCTTTATAAATTATACATTTTATCTTATCTTGATGTATAAAACTATGATACTGGATCGTTTTGATTTCAATTTGATTAGTTTTGGCGGAAAAATCAGGACATTTATCACTAACCTGACATTTTGAGTAATATTAATAGGAGTGTAGGATTATTAGATTTTCCAGATCTTCAATGGTCATAAGTGAGCTTGGAAAATGTCCAGATCCTTCTGGATTGTACTTTTTATGGGTGTCATGTCCTTATCTCCTCATAGCTTACTTGGGCTAATATGATTCTTCGTTAGTTAAGATATATATATATAAACAAAAACTGTCTACTAGTTTTTGCGTGAAAGACGAACAACGGAGAGACAGACAGACGGAAGATACCTTTTAATATTAGAAAACCAATTAACAAATTTGTAAACAATTAGAAGAAATATATATATTTTTTTAATATATCTTTTACTCCATTAACTTTTTCATCAATAAAGCAATCAAAATTCATTGGTTTGGATGACGAAAAGCAAAGGCAAAAAAACAAAATGATCATTATTAACAAAATTTATTTTATTTCATACTACAAAATCAACTATTTTTTCTTAAAATGCTCCGGGCAGCCACAGCCTCTGTATCCGAAGGCACCATAAGCAGGACTCCAAGGATACCAGCGTCGTATGCCGCCAAAGGAGCGCCGTACCCGTAGCTGAGCTCAGCGGAAAGTAAGCTTGAACTATAGCCGCACGCGCTGTAGCCAGCGGACGCGCGAGGTCCTCACTCAACATAGCCACGTTGCCGTTACCGCAGCCGTACGTGACCGCGCCCGCGCCGGCGGTAGGCAGAGCGCCTTCCAGAGCTATAGTTCCAAGGAAACGGTAAATACTCCAGACACTGCGGCAGTGGTCCTGGTCGTTATTTTTTCAGATGTCATAGCGACTCCGGTGGGTGCGATTGGTGAAGCACTGGTAATAGCAAGACCTCCGCCATTCGACGCAGCAAGAGCAGCAGGTGAGTATCCAGCAGCGGCAGCCCATTCAGCATTAGCGTAGGGGGAGGCGCCCATGGGAGCGGCCCAAGACGCAGCTAGGGGAGCCCCCGCGGCGTTCCATGCAGCAGGGGACCCACACGGGCTGGCAGCGGCAGCGGCTTCCCAAGCCATACTATTGGCTGCGGCGTTGTAAGCTGAACTAATACATTGCGTAGATATGCACTGTAATATAAAACACAATTTAATTAATTATAAATAGAAATTAATAACAAAAGTCGTTTTTTAACCCATCTATATTTACTTCATATGTATCTATCTGTCTAAAAATGTCAGGAACACCAGGATAGCGAGAAAATATTTTTAAGCCGGTTAATATGTCGTCGTACAAGATATAAGTTTTACCTTTACTATTAATGCTTGAGCACAGAAGAAAAGAACAGCTTTTGCAACCATCTTGAAAGTTATTATTCACAATATGAGTTATGAATGTAAGATATGTCAGTTTTGGACGCTTTATATACGTATTTAGTATTTCTGGTGTCACCTTATCATATTATGACAATTCATATTGAAACATTTAGTTAGTTATTGTTACAACCTACTTATGTAATTTTGTAAATGTTTCAAAATTAATTATGTCAGTCCGATAATATTTACACATAAACATAGAATGATTTATATAAATAGAATAGATTTGTGTGTCATTGTCATCAATTGGTATTATCTATCCAGTTCAACATGTCTTCCTTCACCTTCTTCTTATTATGCATCCAAATATGTTTGATTCAAGTAATTACAATATTTTAAAATATTTCCTAAATCACTATTCTAGTTTAAAAATATTTATTCTATGTATAACAAATAATTTAACTTTTCAGCACATAAGCAGTCAATGTCTCAGCGCAGCTGGACCACTAGGTGCTGGTTACTACGGCGCCGCTATGGCTCCTGCAGCGGCGGCCGGCTTGGGGGCTCCTTACGGCTTAGGAGCAGGCCTGGCAGCCTCGCCTTTCGGCCTGGCACCTACTGCAGTTGAGCTGGGAGCACCAGGTCCCTACGGCCTGGCGCCGGCCGCTATCGAGCTCGCTGGAGCGTATGGCGGCGCCGGTATCGGTGACGTCGTGGTCACTGGGGAGATGCCGGTCGCCGGTACCACGCTTGTCGCCGGACAAGTTCCGATCCTCGGGTCTGTTCGCTTCGCTGGAGACCTCCCAGCTGCTGGTACCGTCACCATCACTGGTAGCTGCGGATGTGGATGTGGCAACGCAGCTTACGCCTATTGATGATATTGTTAAAAAGTTTTAAATTTAAATATTATTTTCTTAAATATCATACAAAACACAAATAAAATATTTACACCTATTTTCTAATCTTTTAATTTTTGCTTTATTAAATAGGGAAACTAGTAATAACTAGTTTCCCTGATGACGTGTTAACAACGCGCTGCCTAGCAACATATCTGTCACTTTATATAAACATACATGTTAAATCATGGTAGTGTGTGTAACATTTGTTTTATTAATTTAATATACGTTTTATGTATTATTTAAGAACCTATTAGCATTCTGCACTCTTTCTCTATAAGTGTGCCAAATTTCATGCTCCTCCGTCAACGTAATTTTCGTAGAAAAGGGTACAAAGTTTTTGCATCACATATTTATGTATCCTTACTTAATATTATAAAAGTGAATGTAAGTTTTTTTATTACGCTTTCTCGCTAAAACCACTGAACCGATTATCATGAAACTTTGTATACGAATATGTATATATTATGGTATGGAAAAAGACATAGGATACATTTTATTTCTATTTGACTTTTTTATTAAGACAAATATTTTTTTATTACTTAATTTTACTAAGCAATATCTAAACGCACTATAAATATTTGACAATAGCAAATTTGTGAAATAGTTTAGTATTTAGAGCTTTACAAATTTGCAAAGCCAAGGAGAAGATGACCAAACTTACGTAGAACTCAGGGAGATGTGCGACGAGCTACTTCACATGCTAACCACACAGATGAGCAATGAGACACAAAAATGATATTGTTTGTTAATTTGCATTCATATGCATTTCATATTTGCGTCCTCATGGACTGCGTTCTAAAGTGACTGAAATTGAAAGGGACGCGAAAATCATGATGCCGCAAATGCAGGGCTACATGCTTTTTTTTTGCTTCACACTGTATCCTGCACATAGCAGGGTAGGCAGAGGGAATTTAAGAACCTAGTACACTTATGACACTCCGTTCTCTAAAGGTTTTCGTTCCTCCGAAAATCGATTTTAAATGAAATGTTCTGAAAAATAAAATTATTACGTATAACTCAAAAACACTCATGAGATCTTAAATAAATTTAAATAACACCACATCAAAATCACTAGCCATTGACGGTGCGCGAAGCCGCGGGCAACAGCTAGTAGATAATAAAAGCAACTCGTGTATAATTATTCCCTAACCATTCCAAATATTAAACAAGCACAACGTTAATATTCAAGTTTTCAATTCTACCGGCACTCCTCCAGTGCAACCCGTTGTATTTCTTTACCCAACTGTCAAAGGAGATTTATGTTTTTCGCACGTATCATGTATGTTTGTAATATTCTTTATTACCTCGTATCTTCCAAACCCCTGGACCGATTTATATATTTAAGGTGACATTAGATATGTATTGATACTAAAAAGTGTTCTTAGATATGTGATGTCATTCTTAATTCAATATAGCGCCCTCTAGAGGCAATTACGTCATGAATAAAAACAAAAATATCGTTGATGGGTACCGTGTGGGGTATCAAATGAAAGGACTTAATTAGCACATTTCAAAGATTACTACTAGCTTTTACAGCTTACTTTATTTGTATTTGCTTCCTAAATTTGAAAAATTGGTTTAGTCGAGTGTTTTTTTTTAGCTTCACGCAGTAAATACGACAGGTTGTGGGTTCGATTCCCATTCCAGGAAATGCTAGTATTTTCATTTCCTGGGTTTGCTAACAAGGCAAAGCGCGGCGTTGAGTTCCGTCACTCAACACGCAATGCCTAAATTTGGTGGAAAGTGGGGAACAGAATTGTTGTAAGAGAACGGAGTGACTTAACACTAGGTTCTCAGGTTTCCTCTGCCTACCCTGCTATATGCGGGATACAGCGTGAAGTTAAAAAAAAAAAAATAAAATAACAATAGCGTGGGGTGTCAGAAGTCCTTAAATTATTTGAAAATCACCCCACACTCTAAAAGTAAAAAGCTATGCGCAGTAAAAAGTTATGCGGTAACATTTAAAAAAATTACAATTGAAAAATAAAACGAAATAAATAAACTATTACACATTTAATAAAACAAAACAACATAAAAAAAATTAAAACAAAACAAATCTACTAATAACGTGGATAATAACCACCATTGGCATAGTTTATGCCATTCGCAGCGGTAGCAGCGCCAACATTAGCATATTCAGTGGCAGGACCTTCTAAGCCTTCACTTACAATGCCAATGTTGCCATTACCGCACCCATACGAAACCGCACCCTGGCCAATCGCTGCCAAGGGGCCCTCTACCGCAACAACACCTAAGAATGGCATCTGTCCATTAACTGCCAATATCCCCTCAATTAGCAAGTCATCCGAATGAACGGTGACGCCAGTGGGAGCGATGGGAGAATAGCTGGTCACTTGGAGTCCACCGCCATTGAATGTTGTGCCAATCTCTGGCATTTCAGCCATAGGTCCGTATGGCAGGGTGTTGGCATATGCTCCTGCTGCTGCTGCTGCTGCATTTATATTGTTCCCATAAAGCCCAGCTCCTACGCATTGGGCTGAAATAGCCTGTAAAATTAGTTTATATCAGTAACTATTTTAAAATATATGATATATACAGCGTTGTTTACCTCATAATATGATGATTTTAGAATGCACATTTCTGGTTTCATAACAATTATGTACCGGTTATCAGTTTTCTTAAATAGTTTCACGCTTTTTCCATTGAAAACTGAACGCCGCCTTTTATCTTACCAGAGCAGTGATAAGAAAATAATTTAAATATATACCTCCGAGTGGGAATCGAACCCACAATCCGTCGCGTATGCGTTTACATCGTGTCTTTATATAAACATGGTTTACAGTCGCGCGCTTCTGCCTCTGCGTCACGACAGGCCTCCAGTTACTCTTATTAACATTATGAACGTATTTTTTTGTTAACTTCACGCTGTAACCCGCATATAGCAGGGTAGACAGAGGGAACCTGAGAACCTAGTGTTAAGACACTCCGTTCTCTTACAACAATTCCGTTCCCCACTTTCCGCCGAATTGAGGCGTTGCCTTGTTACCATATCCAGGAAATGAAAAATTCCTTCCTTCCTCCTGAAGTGGGAATCGAACCCACAACCTGTCGCGTTAACAGTCGCACGCTTATGCCTCTGCGCCGACAGGCGTTGATGATGATGAACCTTACCTTAGCAAATAATGCTAATATGAAAACACTTGAAATATTTGAAAACATTTTGTTTCATAAAACTTATGGAATGAATAGATTTTTATAAAAATGCAAGTATATATAGAGAACGATAAACTATTGTGCCATTACGAACGATAACGAGTGAAATTTCTATCTAACATTACACATGTAATGTTACCAATGGAAAAAAATTCTAAGGAAAGTATTACTGAATTTGATGTTGCAATTTTTGATAAGCAAATATGTATGACAATTAATAATAAATTCTTTTATTATTAAATTCATGCAAGAAAGATTTTGCCATCGCTATTTTGGTTCCAAATGGTTTAAATAATTATGTCAGGTAATAACACTTGACGTGGTGCAGAGGCACAAGCGTGTAACAGTAAACGCGATAGGTTATGGGTTCGATTCCCACACGAGAAAATGTAAAAGTTCAATATTTTCATTTCTTGGGTTTGGTAACAAAGCAAAGCACGGCTTTGAGTTGCACCACTCAGCACGCAATACCTCAATTCTGCGGAAAATGGAAAACGGAGTGACTTAGCACAGGTTCCCTCTACCTATTCTGCTATAAGCGGGATACAGCGTGAAGCTAAAAAAAACTGGGTGAACCAATTCGATGTTTTTTTTTATGTGATAGCTAATGCTTTCTATGTGGTTCAAATTAAGAATTAAAATCTGACGAGCACCTTTTTTTTTTTTTTTTTTTCACCACTTTTTAAGGTATTTTATTTAAAGTCTATGTTTTTTTAATTTTATTTATTTTGGAACAAAGGACTAAATGGGAATTCGTACAATATTATAACATACTAGTCGGCCCTTATACGCCACTTTATATGTACTGTAGTGTATATATTTTCAAATACATGGTAATAATAATTTGAGTTATTTTTAATGTATTATTCAAAAAATATTGGCTTTCTTAAGAAGTTCCACTTCTTCCAATAAACTTTAATTGTGCAAAATTTCATATTGTTTCATCCGCATAGTTTTTATAAAATGGAGTCTAAAGTTGTTCTTTCACGTATTACTATAAGTAATGTCCCCGAAGACGCGTCAACAACGCGTTGCCTAGCAACGTATATGTCACTTTATATAAACATGGTTGCCAAGCCATTGTAGTGTGTGTAACATTTATTTTATTAATTTAATATATTCTTTATGTATTATTTTAAAAAGATACTGTCATTCTGTACTCTTTCGCTATATAAACTACAAGCGTGCTAAGTTTTATGCTCCTCCGTTCCCGTAATTTTGATAAAAAGGGGTCCAAAGCTTTTTTGACGTATTAACATAATGACAGCAATATAGAGGACGTGATATGGTAACCTCATAATATTATTTTCTTCGATGTCGACATATATAATTTGTCACGTACACACAAAATTAAACAAATAGTAATCAAAAACAGATAACGCTAAAACGAATTAATTTAAATAGAAACTTAGAAAATTATACTTAAAAAAATTTGTTGTTGGTCCTCCTGATATGGACGAATCATTGGAACCGGACACGTGTCAGAATTTTCAAAAAATCACAAGATGTCAATTTATGCAAACTAGTGTCCCCGTAAATGCGTTAATAACGCATTGCGTAGTGACGTATATGTCACTTTATATAAACATGGATGTCAATATATTTTTATGCATCATTTAAACCACACATTTTAACCACACCCTAAATTCCATACTTGCTGATCGTTCTTACCTCTGTCAAATACACTCACAGAGAATTTTTTTAGCTTTTATACCATGAGGTAAATCTGGCGGTTCATGTGATCTTAATCTAACACAAAAGTCGCTCTCAGAGGACAATTTTTTTTCCTCCTTTTGCTATTTATCTATATATTGTCGCGAATTAGACGATGCCTTTATAAATTTTAAATTTTGTCCTGTCCTGATACACAAGTTGTAATACTGTAAAGTTTCATTTTAATTCATTCGGTAGTTTTTGCGAAAAAAGTCGCAAACATCGGAACATTATCGCTACGTTTTACATTTATATATTCATTAATAGGGAATTATTTCTAATGCATTATTATTCAAAATATTAGCTTTCTACATTTCTCTATATAAACTGTAACTATATGAAAGTTCATATTCCTCTGTCCGCATAATTTAAGTAAATAGGATTCGAAGGTATTTTTCTTCGCGTATTAATAACTATAGATAATTGATGGGTATGGTATAATACTATATTATCATCTAAGCATATCGTGTATAAATATTTAGAGAAAAATATATTCACAACAAAAACATTTTCGATTTAAATCAGTTTATTGAAACCAAAAATCGTTAACCTAAAAAGCACAACCGTTGGCAAAAGGAGCGTAACCGTAAGGTGCTCCCATGCCGTAACCGTAAGCATCAGCGTATCCGTTACAACCGAAGGGAGCTGCCATGGCGTTATAAGCGGGTGCACCATAAGCGAAAGCACCATAAGCAGGTGCATCATAGGCCAGACCATTAAAATCTTCGCTCATCATGGCTACGTTTCCATTACCACAGCCATATGTGACTGCACCAGCACCAGCTGTGGGTAAAGCTCCTTCTAAAGCCACGGCTCCGAGGAAGGGAATGGAACCAGATACAGCAAGTGGTCCGTCATAGGCATTTTCGGAAACCATCGAAACACCAGTTGGAGCAATAGGTGAAGCACTGGTAACGGCGAGTCCACCACCATTGGATGCTGCTAATGCAGCAGGACCGGCGTAGGGAGCAGCAGCGAATGGCGTAGCAGCAAATGCTTCTGCAGCAAACGGAGCAGCAGCAAATGGCCCAGCAGCATATGGTGCTGCGAAAGGACCGGCGCAAGGTGAAGCAAAAGCGGCAGGTCCGTATCCAGCTTCATAGGCACCATAAAATCCATCATATGCACCAGCATATGGACCAGCTAAATATGCGCCTTCAGCTGCAGCAATGTTATAAGCACATTGGGCCGCAATAGACTAAAAAAATAATTAAGAATTAAAAAAAACTGTCTTCAAATAGTATACTATAGGAAGTATTATTATTACGAATAATTCAAAAAGTCAGATTCAAGTCAGATCTTAACTAAATTTAAATGGCCACATCAGAAGCTCTAGCTATCATATAAAAAAATCATCAAAATCGGTTCATCCCGTAAAAAATATGCGGTAACACTCGAAAAACAAAATACAGTCGAATTGAGAACCTCCTTCTTTTTATCGATTATAAATCGATTATAAAATCGATTAAAATGCAGCCTTACACTTTTTCCTGCATAACAGAATAATCAAAGAGAACCTTGTGTCGGGACACTCTTTTCTCCGCTTTTTGTCTAAATTCGAAACATTACGCATTGACTAGAGGAACTCAACCTTACCTTACCACACAAATGTAATTATACCAGCGAATAGGAATCGAATCCGTAACCAGTCTCTTTTACACCCTGACGCTGTCCCAGAGTGAAATGATACGTTCTTTTTTAAAAACATGGTATAATAATTATTATATAATATTCTTTATTGCACATAAAAATTCATTATAAAATGTAAATATAATTTTTAGTTCACAAAGGTGGTTATCTCTAAGAGAGATCTCTTCCAGTCTACCGCAGGAGATGGATGAGTAAGTAACAAGCAGGAATATTACTACATTCCATAGAAAAAATATATATATATTTACCTGTAGAAGTGCTACAGCACAAACAAAAATGATGCTCTTGTAGGACATGTTGATTGCTCTTTACCTTACTTTTGGAATGAACTTGGCATCCAAAACTTCACTTTTATAGTAAGAAATAATCGACTATTTTTAAATTCTTCGAATAAAATACAACTTTTGTAATGTAGTTATGAAAAAAATAAAAATAAAACCGATAGCTTCTGTTACTATGCGAGTTATTGTACTGTACCGTATTTCATCATGTACGTTAGTTAGGTTTCATAAAAAAACGTATGTGTATACTTATGTACGCACGTAAAAAGTTATATTTCTTTGGACATAGGCGTAACAAGATAAAAATGTTTCTAAAAATATTATCAAATTCAAATAATTGTATTCAAAGTAAGAAGTTACATGCTTAATTTCTTGAACGTCGAATAATTTACCACCGGTTAACTAAAAATGCCTCACACCTGAGAAGAACCGGCGCAAGAAACTCTGCGGGACTTTTTTTTTCTCAGTCAATAGTTCACAATTATTTATTAGTTTCAATGATACCTTTGAAATAGACTGGCGCATTTCATTCCCAATTATCCTTCGCGTTACCCCATGTTTGTAGAGAAAACGACATTAATAATAGAAAAATAGTATTTAACATATTGAAAAAAAAAATTATGCATTCTTTACTTACTTGTCATAAAAAAAAATATTTGTACATAATAAAAAAAAACTAAATCTATATATAAATGTGAAGCAAGAAATTTGGATCCTTTTATACGAAAATGACGCGGAAGTAGGAGCATGAAACTTGGGACACTTATAGTTTATATAGAGAAGGAGTGCAGAATGTTAATATTTTTTTAAATAATGCATAAAAAGTATATTAAATTAATAAAATAAATGTTACACACACTACCATGGTTTGACATCCATGTTTATACAAAGTGACATATACGTCACTACGCAATGCGTGATTAACGCATTTATAGGGGCACTAATTTTGGATATAAATTTATCATAATTTATGATTTTCATGGTGTCGGTATTTCATGACGGTGTGCGCGCGCATGCTAAATATTTACCCTCATGATATTGGCTGACAACCAACCCACCAAGAGAAGTATTACTGCAAAAAATATTTAACGTGAGTTTAACTCAATAAGGATTGTCTCGTATTTCAGCGGATAGTGGAGAACGGAGTGTCTTGATATTACTTTCTTACACAAACACATATTTTGTTAGGTGGTAGGAGGTTCGTCCTCCGACTGGCTCGCGACCACTATCATGTCAAAGACGAACCGCCAAATCTCTAATGATGTGTTCCGGTTCGATGGCATGTAAGCCAGATTTTCCCCTTTCCCACCCATCCTTTCCCCTAAATGTGGTGGTTCTGATAGTGGACTACTACATTGTCCCCCCTTCCATCAGTATCCTCTAGGTTGGCAACGCATCTCCAACATCTCTGGTGTTGTAGATGTCTATGGGCGAAGGTAACCACTTACCATCAGGTGGTCCTTCTGCTCGTTTGCCGTCCGTTATCAA
>JAKGSA010001659.1:0-21885 GCA_033558755.1 Philaethria dido | reverse complement strand
CGCTGCTCAATTTGTAAAATATTTTTTGAATAAATATCTTTTTAAATATCTTTTTATCTATCTACATAGGATAAAGCGGGAAGCTGTATCTAATGTCTAAGACAATCAGGATAAAAATAAATGATTTTTTAAATTATTTTAACATTATATTATCTACAAAAAAACAATATTGCAAATCATCACGTTTAGATAAATTCTCACGTACTTGGTAATGAACTTGACATTTATAAATACGTAACTAATAACATATATACAGATAAGAAAAAAACTTTTTTTTATGTTGTATGAACTTTTTTGGGAAAAAATATGAGGATATTTTTTTGGATACGCGCACCGTTACGATATCCGTTAAAAACCGCCACTATGAAATTAACTAGTCAAAATTTTAGTTTTTTTTAAATTATGTACAATTTTTTATAATATATAAATAAAAATATTTTTATTAGAAAATACGTCATAATAAAACTTTTTTCAATGTATTTAATTCCTTCTTTTTCCATTATTAGTGTCGCTTTCTCTACAAAAACAAAATATCGTGAATCATAACACACACGTGTTTTTTAATCTATTTTATTATAATGGAGGCCTGTCGTGGCGCAGAGGCACGAGCGTGCGACTGTAAACGCAACAGGTTGTGGGTTCGATTCTCACTCAATGAAAATACTAAATGCTATTTATATTTTCATTTTCTCGCTCTGGTAACAAGTGAGAGTGTCTTAACACTAGGTTTGTTGGTTCCCTTTGCCTACCCTGCAATGTACGGGAATCAGCGTGAAGCTAAAAAAAGCTAGATCAACGAGAAGCTTGTCTACTCACTACCTGTGCAATGCATTCTGAATAACAACTCATATCTTTTTAACGAGTAGCGAAAAAGGTTTGTTATCTTCTTAACATATAACGATTCTTTGGAGACAGGATCTTTTAATAGTTTAAATAAAAGCTAAACTCAGCTAAATATAGAAAAACATATCCGAGATAATTAAAGAAAAACATAAACTTAATTATATTATTATAAAATTTTATTGTTCATAAAAACACTTAATAAATATAACCAGGGTTGCCACATCCGCAGCCACAGCTACCAGTAATAGACACTGTTCCTGCAGCTGGAAGTTCACCAGCGAAGCGCACAGATCCAAGAATTGGTACTTGTCCTGCCACAAGTGTGGTGCCAGCTACTGGCATTTCACCTACTACTGCAACATCGCCTACACCGGCTCCTCCATATGCGCCAATGATTTCTGCAGCAGGACCAGCGTAAGCTCCTGGTGCCAGGCCTGTCAAACCTGTCAGACCTGCGCCCATACCATAAGCACCAGCACCTGCCAATCCTGGTGCCAAAGCAGCAGGAGCTAAAGCAGCCGGTGCCATTGCAGCTCCGTATCCAAGGCCGTACGCGTTAGGTAATCCAGCGTTAATGCATTGACTGTACACATTCTGCAAAAAATAAAAAGATTGACCGACTTTAAGAAAAGAAGGAAGTTTTAAATTTGATTGTATATTTTTTGTGTTACCATCATTTTTCTGCTGGGTGAACCGATTTTGACGAAACTTTTTTAATATATGATAGCTAATGCTTCTAATGTGATTCTATTTAAATTTAGTTATGTTCTAATGAGTAGTTCTGGCGTAATCCGTAATAATTTCACTTTTTGACATTTTATTTCAAGTCCGTTTTCATAGTTGTTAAAATCTCAATATATTTATTAAAGGTATATATAGGTTATACTTACATGGAAGAAGAATGCTTGGAAGCAAACTAAAAGGAAAGTGAAAGAAGACATGTTTAACTGTTTACTCTGTAAGTAATGATTTCCTGAAGAATAATTCACCCATTTATAGGGAACCTTATCAATATTTTTATGCAAACCTAATTTTAGCTAAGGCTTGATCAAGAATTACTAATGTCACAATGAGATAAGGAACATCGTTTTATAATAATGACATCGTAACCTCGTGATAAAGTTAGAACTGTATTAAAAGCACGTACACTTTCCCAACATACTTTTTCTTGCAGTAATATTAATTTATAAATCTAATATAAAAGTAAAATATCAAAATCAATGTTCATTCTGAAATCATAACAAAACTTTGTTCTAGTAAAAAAATTAAACATGCAAGTCAAGGCCATTATTATTTGCATATGTGCATTATCCGTCCAGGTACTTTTCAATCACTTTTTAAAACATATTTTTAAGACTTGCGCAACTTTTTTTAGCTTTGCTGCCTGAACTAAATTTGATGATTCTATTTTATGTGATAGCTAGTAGCTGTTAATGTGGTTTCATTTAAATATAATTAAGATCGGACAATTAGTTTTTGAGTTATTCGTAATAATATTTTCTTTGATTTGGTTTTCTTCTTTTGTGAAAATACTAATTACTGTTTTAAAATTAAGTCCTAATTTTGATACAAGATTGATTATGTTTTCAGAATATAATTGCACAATGCATCAATGCTGCATACAACGGTGCTGCTGAAGGCCTAGCTTGGGAAGCAAACACAGGATATTTAGCAGCCGGACCATATGTTGGAGCTGGTTTACCTTACGGACCTAGTGGTCTTTCACTGGCTACTCTCTCTGCATCTAACGGCGGAGGTCTTGCAGTTACCAGTGCATCACCTATCGCCCCAACTGGTGTAGCTATGACTTCAGAAAACGCCTACGAAGGTGTATTAGCTGTAAACGGAGCCCTTCCTTTCTTAGCTGCTGTATCTCTTGAAGGAGTGTTACCCACTGCCGGATCAGGAACTGTTATGTATGGTTGTGGAAACGGCAATGTTGCCATGATTAATGAAAATATAGCGCCAAGTATTGCTAGTGATTTAAATGCTGGCCTTGGCCTTGGGTATAATGGTTACGCTGGTCCTCTTGGTTTTGAAGCTGGTGCCGGACCCGGTTTCGGATATAGTGGTATGGGTTTCGGAGGCTGTGGGTGTAATGCGTTTTAAGAAGTCATTTAAATTATTTTTTTAATCCCAAAATATTGAAAATATAATTAAAAAAATATTTTTTTATACTTTTAACATTATTGGTGTAATGTTCATTTGCGAGGCTGATATTGTGTTTTTTGTTAGAAAATGTTCTTCGTTACTTATATATGTTTGAATGTTTGTTTATTAATAAAAAGGTATTATTTTTAAAAACTCTTTTATTTTTATTTTGTGTTATAATATGTTCTGTACAAAATGAGAAAACTTTTTACAAATATAAAAACAACTGTAAAAAGTACAAAATATTACTGAAACAATACTAAAAAATCGCTTTAAAAGCTTCAAAAGCTTGTTATTTGATTGGACATAATCTTTGTCTTGTGTGTAACAAGGCAAAGTGCGCCGTTGAGTTCCGCCACTAAACATACAATGCTTCAATTCGGCGGAAAGTGGAGAATGGAATTGTTGAAAGAGAATGGAGTGTTCTAACACTAGGTTCTCTGGTTCCCTCTGCCTACCCTGCTGTATGCGGGTTACGGCGTGAAGTTAAAAAAAAAAATATCCACGCGTATTCCTTTATTGAACTTAACTCTCATTTTTACATATTTTTTTATATGGGATATCCCATTCTCATTTCTTTTCGTAAAGAGTTGTATGAGTTTCTTCGATTTCTAAAGTAACCTGTTTCGGGAATGTAAGTAGTCCCAAGCCAAAAATGACAGAATCATTTTGAAGTTTGAAAGTATATCACTATAATCAAATTTTTTGCACAAAAATATTTTTTTTACGAATAATTCCTAAACACTTGTCAGATCTTAACTAGAAACATATTTAGAAAACGTATAAAAAATTTAACGCAACGGGACTCGAACCCGCGCCTCTTAGAAACCGTCCTACTGCTCTGACCACTAAGCCATACAACAAACTCAACAGTTGCTCTTTTTAATAAAATAACATTTTTACAATAAATATACAACTATGATGAGCCTACCGGGAGCGTCAAGAGCATTTAATTCCATACATTGACATCATTATTAATCGTTAATTTCTTGGACAGAATAATATACTTTTTTCAATAATATGTTCTTAATCTTAACTTTAAATTGTTGAAGTGGCAGATCTGTAATTATTTCTGGAATTTTATTATACATGCCTATACCTTGATGACAAAAAAAATTTATTAACTTTTTTGAGACGAAAACTAGGTGTAATTAGCTTATATTTCCTTCTTGTATTGATATCGTGTCTGTCACAGTTCTTTAAATAATTGTGGATATTTTTGCGTACAAACAAAATGTTATTGAAAATATATTGTGATGCGACTGTAAGAATACCCGTTTTATCAAAAATTTCTCGCAGAGAATCCCGAGCTTCCATGCAGTAAATAGCCCGCACTGCTCTTTTTTGAATTATAAATATTGACTCAATATCAGCAGCATTACCCCAGAGTAATATTCATATGGATTCAATGATACTGGCTATGATGCTATGATGACTTAGGAAACGAAAGACGTTTCCAAGAGGTGCGGGTTCGAGTCCCGCTGCGTTCAAATTTTTATACGTTTTCTTAATATGTTTTTTGTGGGATTGGAAGGAAGGAAGGGTGGGAATAACACTTTAAAAACTTCAAAAAGATCTAAACTAAGTTTAAATGTTACCACACCAGTAGTATCAAACAAAAAACATCCATCGAAATTGGTTCACTCAAGTTCTGCTCATAAAATATAGAATCGAATTGAGAGCCTTCTTTTCTTGAAATACTCCTTTACATGAAACTTGGCACACTTATAGTTCATATAGAAATATAGAAGGAGTGCAGAATGCTAATATTTTTTTTTAAATAATGCATAAAAAGTATTAATTAATGAAATAAATGTTACACACACTACCATGGTTAGACATCCATGTTTATATAAAGTGATATATACATATAATAAAACACTTTCATATATATATCTAATTTTAATATTTATTTTGTATCATGGTATTACGATCATCAAAGCCTAAATTAGTTCAGCTAAAAGGTAACACGACATTCATTGTCTGCTAGGCGGTACGAAGTTCGCCAAGTCAGCTAGTACTAACTAAAATTAAATGGGACCACATCACAATCCATCATCTATCATGTAAAAAAAGGATAATGAAAATTGATTTACCCAATCCAAAAATTAAGCAATACTCACAGTATAAAACATACACACACACTTTTTTGAAATTTATTTATTAATATTATCATTTGAATAACAATAACAATAAATTCTTAGTACCCTCCACACGCGTATCCCCCATAACCGTAATAAGCTTGTCTTGGGCTTTCATACATCGCAGGGGAAGCATAACCATAACCTAAATCTGGGCCATAACCATATGCACCATATGAATAACCACTTGCAACATCTTCAGTCAACATGGCAACATTACCATTACCACAACCATACATAATTGCCCCAGAACCGGCAGTAGGGACCATGCCTTCCAAAGAAATGGCTCCTAGATAAGGCAAAGCACCAGATACGGCTAAAGCACCTTCGTAAGCGTTCTCGGATGCCATGGTTACTCCGGTTGGGGCCACAGGGGAAGCACTGGATATCGCAAGACCACCACCATAGGATGCTGAGAGGGAAGCTGGTGAATATCCTGCCCATTCAGCAGTGTATGTAGGGGAAGGAGGTGTTGCCCATGATGCGGAAAGTGGAGTGCCGTAGAAGGAAGGAGAAGAGTAAGGACTCGAAGCTGCTTCCCAAGCTAGATTGTTTGCTGTACCCATAGCTACTCCATTTGGCATGTTGTATCCGGCAATACATTGGCATGAGATATACTGAAAATAAAGGAGTATTTTAAAAATAATGCATATTATGATTGTGTGTATTGAAAAATTTTCTTTGATTTCTAGATTGATAGTGATATTAAATATTTAGATCCTTTCGTTATTCTGTACGCAAAAAAGTCACAAAGTTTCAATGTTGTGTAAAATAAGATTTTAAATAAAACATGAACATCGATTTCAAAAAAATGGAGTCATCAGATCAAATTATTACAAATAACTCAAAAACTACTACTTAGATCTTGTCTAAATTTGAATGGGACCACATCAAAATCACTGGCTATCATATGAAAAAGAATAAGCGAAATTGGTTCACCAAGTAAAAAGTTACGCGGTAACAACCATAAAAAATAAAAAGATGAGAGGTGTTGAGACCTTGTTCCCTTGAGGGATACCCGGATGGAACGAAATTATTGTTATTATTTCAATTTCAGGATTCATTATTTTTTATTTTTTATTATGTATAAAAAACCTGTACACTCAACAAAAATAATCGTCGCGACACCACACTGTTCAATGCGAAATAGAAAGACGAAACGAAAATAACTTGCTTGATTTCTATGAGAGAGACAGAGAGAGAGAGAGAGAAACATGCGCACGCAGCGCGGCTTACAACTATAGCAAAAAGTGTCGTTACAACTTTTGGTCTTAATTTTTTTTCGTCTAGCCCCCTTTCGCAACGCACGATAAGGACTTCGTTCCAAAATAAAAACACACTAGAACTAAGACCGTTCACCTTTTTTGGAATTAAATAAAAATTAAATGTCTTGTAAAAGAGTATTTACTTAATGAGCCCTTGAATTTTCGCGATTATTACACATATTAAATGAAACTATTTTAACCGGATTAATCGCGTATATTTCAGTATTGGAAAATACATTTTTGGAAACCCGACGTGTCGAACACTTTACTGTAGTCTGTGGTCACAGATAGACTATAGACAGGTAAAGTCCGGTTAAAATAGTTTCATTTAATAAGAGTATGTACTGTTTACCTGAATCAATAAGAAAACTTGAGCACAAAATACGACTGTATTTGAAGTCATTTTCAATATTTTTCAATAAAATACTTTAATAGAATGTAACAATAATTGATTTTTATACTATTTTATACAATAAATATTGATTCTAGGTATCTTATCATTGTATATGTACATAATTATTACACATGTGATTCCAAGTTTCTAGTAATGTTAGGTCATAGTACTATAATGGTACGAGTATTCAGATAACGAGATTTGTGAAAGCAACAGAAATGTTGGCGTTAACCAACAAATTAGAAAAGATTCCGGATTTACAATTATTTTATTCCAATGTTATCCAATTTTATATATCACTTCAATCCTTATTACAATTAAAAGATCCTCTCGCCTGAACTTTTAGTACCACTTTCTAGATTAGATTATTGGAGGAAAATATTATATCTCAGTATCATGATATTATCTTTCAAAAGTTCTAACGCTTTCTTTATTCACTCCCTCAATGTGAAAAATGTTTCAAAACTGTCAGAATAACGTCAAAATTTTTGACTTAGCTATTCTTCTTGCATCTGCGAATCCACCGTTACGGCTTTATGACTTAACTTCTGAATATCTGAGTTATATAATTCTTATCACAATAAATATAAAACAAAATTATTTTTAGCTTTATCTTTTTTATAGAAGCAGGCCAATATTCCAGCGCATGACGCAATAATCCTTTTTCCCGCCAATGCGCTAGGTATTGGCGGGAACCACAGATAAAAAACGTAGTTATCATTGTAACAATACGTCGCGTTAAATGCCCCAACAATGTATTAAATAATTGTATTTAAATTATGCTAACAGAAATAATATTTAGATATTGTGACCGACTTCAAAAAAGAAAGAGGTTATCAATTCAATTGTCCTTTATGTGTTACTGCATAACTTTTAACTGGATGAACTAATTTTGATGGCTCTTTTTTATGTGATAGCTAGTGCTTCTGTTATGGTCTCATTTAGTTAAAATCTAATGAGTAGTTTGTGAGTTACTCGTAATAATTGTACTTTTTAGTGCACATTCTATGAAGTCGGTTTCCTTTTTTTTTGTTACATACGAGCCCCAGCGTGAAGCTATGTACATACTCGTACATAGCTTCACGCTGTATCCCGCATATAGTTTGTCTGTTTTAGGGTTTGTTGTTAGGTTGTATAGGATTTATTAATTTTTAAGACTCAGTAGGATAATTATGGACATAATGTAGTGTATTATATACTAACCAACTTTAAGAAAAGGATGAAGTTCTGTATTCGATTATATTTTTTTATTGTGTTACCGCATAACTTTTTACTGGATGAACCAATTTTGATGATCTTTTTATTATGATATTATATCATTAGGACCCATTTAAATTTAGTTAAGATGAGACGAATAGTTTTTGAGTTATACGTAATAAATATACTTTTTAGCGCACTTTATTTGAAGTCTTCTTCGTTTTCTTTTTTTGTTAAAATCTTAGTTATTAGGGCACATTATTCAGATTTCACAATGTATGTTTTTTTTTTTCATATATTTCTTGTCCTAGAAATATTTAGCGTAGAAATTAATTCTTTTATAAAAATATATGTGAAAAAAGGAGCCAAGTTCTTCCAATTTTTTTTTTTGTCATTGTTGACTGTAATAAAGAAAATGAGATCTAAATGGATGCTTAAATCATGTAATTATATAATTATGTAAAAAAAATTAAACTCGAGTTCAACTTAGCAATTTTTTACATATAAGATACATACATACATAGCTTTACGCTGTATCCCGCATATGGCAGAGGGAACCTAGTGTAAAGACACTCCGTTCCCCATTTTCCGCCGAATTAAGGCATTGTGTGCTGAGTGGCGGAATTCAACGCTACACTTTGCCGTGCTACCAAACCCAGAAAATGAAAAATTCCATTTCCTGGACTGGAAATCGAACCCACAACCTGTCGCGTTTACAGTGGCACGCTTGTACCTCTGCGCCACGATAGGCGTACATATAAGGTAGGTTCCTCATAAGGTGTTACAGACGTGCATTTCTTTATGGCACCACAAAATGTTCATTGTGTTAACCTTCTTAAGGCGCGTTTCAAGTCATTTTTTCAGACCTTCTAAATAAATAATAGCCTATGTGCTGCCGAGGACTGATAGTAGCTACATCATAATAAAGTTTTATCATAAAGTGTTCAGTAGTTTTTGTGTGAAAAACAAACAACTGGCTGACACGTACAAAAAATTTCAATAGTCATATTTTTGGTTTCTATTACCCACAACACAATGTACAGAATTGGTTGATTTTACAGTTTCATTATTATTGCATTAACGCGTGAAGGTATTGCTTTAGACTCAATTTTATGAAAAGGATTTTGAACATCGACATACAAATAGTACGTATAGTGTAAATGGAGAAGAAGTGCAGAAAGGCAACATTTTTTCATAATAATTTAATTAATTATTTGAGAAATACATTAAATTAATTAAATAATTATTACATACAGTATCATTCGTTTAACAAACACTTTTGTAAAACAATATTCTGTAACATAGTCGAAGCTATGAAAATGCATATTCGGTACATCAGCAGCCACTAGTTTCTTTAAATAAACTTTAAGTATACCCAACTACATAGTCCTCATCAGCATAACTTTTGTAAATGGGGTGCAATGTATTTCATTAATATAATGATGCAGAAGAATCGATTTAGCATGTTATCGTGAAGTGAAGTGTGTCATACAAGCTAACTATGATATTCAAGTAATAGACAAAATAATTATTTAAACATTTTATTATAATTCTATATATTAAAAAATCAATAGATGTAGGCAGGGTTGCCACAACCACATCCGCAGCTACCGGTGATGGAGACGGTACCGGCGGCAGGTAAGTCACCTGCGAAGCGCACAGCTCCGAGAATTGGGACCTGTCCGGCGACGAGAGTGGTGCCAGCGACTGGCATCTCCCCAGTGACCACGACGTCACCGATACCGGCGCCGCCATACGCTCCGGCGAGCTCGATAGCAGCCGGCGCCAGGCCGTAAGAACCTGGTGCTCCCAATTCAACTGCAGTGGGCGCCAGGCCGAATGGCGACAGCTGGAAGGGCTTCCTGCTCTAAGCCATAAAGGAGATCCCAAGCCGCCGCGCCGCTGCGGGAGCCATGGCAGCGCCGTAGTAACCAGCACCTAGCGGTCCAGCTCCGCTGAGACATTGACTGTAGATGTTCTGAAATATATATAAATTATAAATATATTAAAATATTTGGTAAGACATAGCGAGGCGAACGGAGTATCTTGGTAGGTTCTCTTTGACTACCCTGATGTGTGGGAAAACTAACTAACTGACTAAGCAACTGCTTTTAAACTGTATTTTTTATTATACCTGAATTAAGCATATTTGAATGCAAAGGAAGAAGAAAGTGAAAGAAGACATGGTTGAACTTGTTTCAGTTGCTAATAATACTCTAACCCACAATACTTTCAAACTTATACCCATCTATTACGATACTTACGCAAGCAATGATACGTATGTTATTAAAGTGACATAACAATTAACATTTTCACTATACATTGTGTAACTAAATATTAGTAATTGTATAACATTTTCATGTGCGTTCCATTTCGTCAATTATTGTGATAAGCTACCGATTTTGTCACATCTCTATATAAAAACTGCTTAATATGTGGCATGTCATTAAACAATTCTTCAATATTCAATCATCAACATGGCAGCTAAAGCTATTTTCCTGTTCTTTGCTCAAGCTCTATTCATCGAGGTAAATATTTTTATTACAAATGTAAATTAACAGTAAGCTAAGCTACAAATTTTACTTCACATAGCAGGGTAGTCATGTAGGTAGAGGGAACATCTACCTTGAGGGAACTGTCAAGATATAAGAATATAATAATAAGATCTCTCCGCTTCAAATCGAGCTATTGTCTGTTAAGTAGCGGAACTTAACTCGTCAATTCTTGCACAACTAGTAAAATAGTAATAAATACAAAGATTTTAAGTAACAATGTTTAATATATTTTTTATTGCAGTGCATAACTGGACAATGTCTTAGTAACGCATACAACGCTGCAGCTAACAGCTTGGCGGGAAGCCGCTGCGGGTCCATATGCCGCCTGGCATGGAACGCCGCTCACTTGCGCTGGCTCTCTCCTTTCGCCGGGTCCTGGGCCGCTGGTGCTCCCTACGCCAACGCCGAGTGGGCCGCAGCCGGCTTCTCCCCCTCTCTCTCGCCGCACCAACGGCGGAGGCCTCACGCATTGACCAGCGCGCGTCCCCATCTCGCGCCACCGGAGTCGCCATGACCTCGAGAACGCGTACGAGGGTCCTCTGGCCGTGTCCGGCGCGCGCTGCCCACTTGCCGTTCCTGGGCGCCATCGCCTCTGGAGAGCCGCTCTGCCACTACCGCCGGCGCGGGCGCGGTCACGTACGGCTGCGGTAACAGCGTGGCTATGTTGGTGAGGACCTCGCGTCCGCTGGCTACAGCTTGCCCGGCCACGGCTATGGTTCAGCCGCCGCCGAGCTCGGCTACAGTACGAACGCTCCTCTGGCGGCCTACACGACGCCGGTTCATGAGACCTGCTTACGGCGCGTTCGGGTACAGAGGGTGTGGATGTGGAGCATTTTAAAAAAATGTAATAGTGTAGTAAATAAATAATGTAATAAAATTTTTATTACTCAAAATCGAATCGAATGAATCTTTTTAAAAACGGTATTATGTCAGTTTTGTCATAAAACATCATGTTCAACAACAAACAAACATGTTCTCAACATATTAAGCTTGGCTTCTACTTTCATATTTACGTTTTTATTATATAAATAGATTATTATTATATATAAAATATTAATTATGTTATTTTAAATAAAGACAATAATTAAATAAAAATATTTAATTTGCATTACCTTACACAATCTATCAAAACATAAGCAGTTCAATAGGGTACCTAATACGCGTGCCTAATTTGGTCGCGGCTTTAGTTACCCGCGGCTTCGCCTGCGATACATTACAGATATATAGGAAATTATTATATTCCCGGGATAAAGGACATAATTGTAACCTATTTATAAGATCTTTTTCATACAGTCCTGCGAGAAGCTCATTTAATTTAGTATTTTTCATTAAAATCTCGGGAGTCACGTATAGTAATTTTATATCTGGTTCATTTTTTGATAGCATTTTCTCCATCTTGTTTCCTATTGAATTGATTTTTATGTGTACGGCGTTAATCTAGAAAAAAAACAAGGGGTTGCATTGGGGGAGGTTGTGGGAGTGCTGGCAGAAGTGAACACTTGAATATAACGGTGTGCAGTTTTGATATTTTGGAATAATTAGAAATAATCACAAAAAGTGCACAACGCCGCTAAACAAGTTTTCGCTTTAAAAATATTGTTTTGAGTATACACAGGTATTAGACTCCTAAGTAACTTATAGAGACTATGTATCCCAGCTAATATTATCAATGTGAATGTAAAGTTTGTTTACATTACGCCTTCAAGAAGCCTTTCAACTTCTCAACCACGATTATCATGTAAGGAAACTTTGTACCTTATTCTTAGAGATATAAAGGACTCACGATACTTTTATTAAATAAAAAAGTGAAATGAATTAGAGACATTATTGTTTGTTAAGAAATTTGAAAATACGAGGGGTATCTCAAAACCTTCATATGAACGCATATACAGGTCGATTTAAAAATTCACCAATGTAATGTGTAAAAACATTGATTTTTGAAACTAGCTTCTTTTTATTTACATAGATGTCGAAGTACTACTTGACGTTGTGTTTATATCATCTTTAAATAGGACAGTCATCACAATTTAATACTATATTTATTATTTTTGAGATAATGAAAAAAAAAAAAAAACTATGTATTTTTCATTTAGTATCTTTCAATGATAACACTTTTACGTGGTTGGAAAAAATATTTAAAGTAAAGAAAATATTCTGAAATCCATATATTTTTGATTATAATTAAAGATTATTAACCGTAAGTCAAGTAATCCTGTAAGTGACATCTGGTGACAAATGTTCGTACTAGTAGGTACTTTATGACTTCGTACTTCTCTATCTAATCAGGTCGCATTTGCTGTTACAATATCTAAATAATAATTTATTTCATTTATATATAACATAAACTTGTTTGTTAAAATATAAAAAAAAAAAAAAAAAAAAAATAAAAAAAAAAAATTATTAGTTTTTTAATATGTTTTTGTATATAACATTTTTTTGTGAATTTGAATCAAAGATCATTTTGTTGAGTACATTCAAATATTTTTTCGACACTCCCTCTCGACTGGGGGCGTGGCTGGCGTCTCCTGTAATCCGGCTGCTCGGAGGTCGGGCTCGGAGAGATGGTTTGAGGTCGGGAGCCCTACTGGCGCTGCGTGGCCGCGCTATTTGACTGGACGTCCACACTAAGCCGGTGTTAATATGGACCCCCGGAGTCCGGGGGTGCGAATTCACTAGGAGGGAGCCGGCGGGCCCGGGAAACCCAGCAGCCAAAGTCCCGCATCGGGCGGTAGTGGGATAGCGGCCGGGAGTGGGCGCACAGTGACAGCCTGACCAAGCTAGCCAGACCCGTTCCTTTTTTTGCTATTTATTTATTTATTAAATAAAAATGTTTTTATGTTTTATTTTTTTTTTTTTTAGAATTGCTGTATAAATGATGTTAATGTACATGTTTTATGTCGCTATATTCCGATGTTACACCTAAGAGTATCAAAACACGCGATCGTAAGGAAAGTTTAGTGTCAGCTTGTGAGAGGCGCAGATTTATAGGCATACCTATTTTTCTAAGTATTATTTCCCGGCAATATATTGATAAATCACATATCTAACCCAAGCTATCACACCAAATAAAAAATCATCAGAATTGGTACCCAGGAGAAAGGATTATGCACTTTTACGGTAAAAAATGATCAAACCGAAGGAACTTTCCTTTTTGAAGTTAGTTAAAAAAAAGCCCAGGCGTACAACTTATATTTATGAATTTCTGTTTATATTCAACGATGTACCCACCCATATCTATTTGCACTGAAAGCGTAAGAGGTGTTGTTTAATAGTAATAAATGACCCATTAATTACTATTCAGTTCTTTATTATGTAAAGTTTTTCTGATTCTCTGAAATAATACACATAATTTACAATCATGTTAATAATATTCTTAGAAAGTAGATAAATAAAAAATTATATAGAAGACTAAGAGAAAAAAAATAAAAAACTTAACACAATGACACTCCAGCCACATAACAGTTTAATGGTAGTTTTGTTGTACAACATGGTTGGAGCTGCGCCTTCCATATTTCAGTTTATAACTAAGAATGTACGAAGAATGAAAGCCTGTCTCGGCGCAAGAGCACAAGCGTGTGACTGTAAACATGACAGGTTGTGGAGTTTCGATTCCCACTCCAGGAAATATTGGTATTTTCTATTTCCTGGATTTGGTAATAAGGCAAAGCGCGGCTGAGTTTACCGCTCACTTACACCAGTACCTGGTGGCAGAGAAGGAAGTGGGGAACAGGAATTGTAATGGTAAAGAGGACGAGTGTCTTGACGCAAGATTCTCGGAGTTCTCTCTGCCTACCCTGCTATATGCGGAGATACAGCGTGAAGTTAAAGAGTTTGTAACCAGATAAGAGTCCAAATCACACACCACCTTCAGAGCTAATAGTAGTTTCCCATATAGCGGACAATGCTGACTGTTTAAAAATGAATTTACAAGTGGCCTACTTAAATTAAATAATTTTACCATATATTAAAGGCAATATATAAATTTTAAAAGGAAATAAAACCACGTATTTTAAATAATAGATTTTAATTGAGAGAAGTAATAGAAATAAGGGTTGCTATTTTATAAACAGAGATTCTAAGAAGTAATGTGAAAGTAGTAATACGTAATGTAGATTCTTTTAAATAAAATTATACACATTTTACACAGTGGTGATTTTAAGAGTTACATTGAGTAGTTTTATCAAGTGAATAGATAAATAATTAAGGATAATACTTATAAAAGATCCCTTCCCCAAGCCCATGGACATTTTACAACACCAGAGGAGTTGTAAATCCGTTGCCGACCTGAGTGTTCAGATGGGAGGGGAGGGAAGCATGTCATATCAAGCCTTGAAGTGGCCGCGGCAGTTCACCATCAGGAACCACCATAGATTTTTTTTTTCGACTGTGGTATGCTGTTGGCCCCCTATTGGCCTGGAGCAGCGTCCTGCGGAGTTTGTGTGGGGGCCAGCTTGAAAGAGCTCTGACCCCTGGCGGCCTCCTCCCGGGAGGAGGACCATCAACTTAGAGCTGCATGTCACCAGGGGGCGCCTCCCTGGGGGGCGAAGACCACCGTTTATGAGGTCAAGGGAGAAGGATGGGTGAGGCCGGAAAAACTATCAACTTCTGCTATATAATGATAAAGCTTAAAATTTGACCCAAGAGCAAAATTTGTTTATGAATTAAACATTTCACGGATACGTCTGCACACTTTGGCATACTAAATTTCTCATAGAAGCAAACATTGAAAATACAGATCTATTGTAAATGAAAACACAGGCTAACAGTAATTATTTATATAATATACGTAATGTGAATAAAACTATTGATTTCTCAATAAGAGTGCATTTTGTATTTATTCCTTTTGTAGCATGAACATATGAGAACTAAACTTGTCATACAAAATTCAAAGCATGCTTACTTGATTTACTTTATTTTCAAAGAAAGCAATAAATTTACCTACTAACTAAATAATTTGACCATCTATTTTACTACGCTATTTATATATGACAATTTATAATCAATAATTTAAAGTAATGGCAGTAAATAATACTGTACCTCCTTAATTACAGTTATTGTTGTGGTGTTTTGTAAAACTATCTTATTACTGTTTGTGTATTAGATATTTAAGTTAACCATGTTATCATAAAGTGACAATTGTCTTAGCCGATAATAAAAGTTCTTTAAACCTATATATGAAAAGAAATGAATTTATATGGGTGAGTAAATAATAGTTTTTTTAAACCTAAGGTTTGGGTAAAAACTTAATCTATTTCAGGCAGACGGTGGGGTGGTTTAAAGCGTTCGTCTCTACTCTAATGGCACAAGTCCCATGGCTGTTGTAACATAAATTGTCCCTAGGTGTGTCTTTGAACTATTTCAATTCACTATTATTAATAAACATTCCCTTATATTTATACTACTATTTTATACTTGATAAAATAGTAAGTTACCTTATAGTTGAAATTTATGCCATCACTTAGGTACTTTGGAAATGGCGTTAAAAGCCGCAATTCCATATATTATTCAAATAAGTATTTAGACAATCGATAGTTAAATTTATTGTTATTCATTGCAAAAGCCCTATCTATTTATCTCGCTCATCGACGCTGGTTTCCTCGTTGTTTCGGGTCTACTTTATCCGCTCTCTTCAAAACAGAAACACCGTAGATATAAAGCTAAATGTGCCATTTTATTATAATTTTAACAAAATGCAACAAAGGCAATGTCTAAAAAGTTACATTTTCGCTATAATAGCAATAAATACTTCAAGTATGTTGTTTAATCTTCTTTATTTTGTAACTATTTTTCCTTAACTCAACCAACCATGTTCTTTCTCCCTTTTCAAAAGCCCGCCAACCTTTTTCGCCTTTTTTCTCCACGACGTTCAGAAATGACAGATAATAAATAGTTAAATTATCAACCATAAAATATAAACAATAAATATTACTTACTAAATCTTACACAATTACTTTATACAAGTATTTTATAATTTAACATAAATATTAATTATTTATTAATTAAATAATCTAACAATAGGATATAAGATTGTAATTTCAGCCTCACAGAGCTGTCAAAATGCGCTTCGGGAGTACCGAAACGAGCGAAGTAAAGGCGTCTCAACTTAAATTAGTTCACATAATAACTACGTCCACATAATACATAAAGCATTAACAAAAAGCAATAATTATAATTTGTTTTTATTTAATTATACCTGAAATAAGTCTAGATTTTTAATAAAAAACCGCCTATTTATAGGTCTTTGACATTTTGGCATTGATAATTACAAAATCAATTAGAAAAGAAATAAGCAATATTCGTTAAATAATTGACACTAATATCGATATTTATTTATTTGCATAAAACAGAACGTTTGCCAATAATATTATTCGTAAAAATATATGTTTTTGTTTGACATATAAATAAAAGTATTTAGGGGTTTTTGGATTTTGGTCTTTTAAGACGCCGATATTTAGTGTAACATGATCAAACAATGTCTTTTCCAACACACCACACGTGTGTCTTATCAATTAAATAATAAATAACTATCAAAGTTACATATGTAATTAGATAATATCCACAAATTTCTAATTTATATATAAGTTATATCCAGTGTCACATGACTGAATACCACGTGTGAAAAAGTATTAATTTCATATACTATTGTAAATATTTTGTTTTTAACTAAACGATTTGTAAAAATACTCCCAACAACTTAAACTATTGAATAATTAAAAAACAAACAAATCAATTTTTTTCTGCTTTGCTAATTAAATATTTGTATCGATCAAAATCGATATTTCATCAATATCGATAATCAATAATCAAGCGATTTGAAGATAATACGCTTAAAAACATGGAAGTAAGCTATTGTATGTTTGTTCTATTCATGAATATCATGTTAGATAATGTAAGAAATACTGTAATGAGTATTTATCTTAAATTATAAAATACTTGCATGAAGTAATTATATTAAATTTATTAGCTAATGTTTAATGTTTATATTTTGTGATTAATGATGTAAAATTAATACGACAGCCATTTTTATTATTTCTAAACGCGAGGAGAGGGAGAATAAAAAAATGAGGGAAAAGCACGTCGGGCTTTATGAGAAATTATGAATTTAGTATAAAAAATTACAAAATTAAAAAAATTAAGCACCATACTCGAGGTATTTATTAATTACTAGCTATCCGCCGCGTGGAATTCAGTTATATCGCGCGACATAGTTAAGGTCTTGGTAGTCTTTCCCAAGTCTAAACTATTTGTCAAAATTGGTTAAGTGGTTTAGGTGTGGGATTGTAAACAGTTGAACAATGTTACATGATTTGTTTTTGACAATGTAGCACTAAAAACTTTCATACCCTATTTCACCCATTCTACCATTTTCTTGCAATAAAAAGTATCCTATGTCCTTTCCAAAGTTCAGTTCTATCTTCATACCGAATTTCATCAAAATCGGTTCAGTGGTTTATGCGAGAAAGCGAAACAGACAGACAGACAGACCCAGAGTTACTTTCGCATTTATAATATTATATAGGCGGGATAAAGATTTTCTCTTGTTTAATTAAATATTTATAATAAATATATAGGTACTCAGGTAGCTCATGATTATGAGTATTCCCGCAAAAATTTCTTAGAAGAATTACCTTTCTGTACTGGACAGGACTGAGAATATTAGCATTGTTTATGAGAGAATTAGCAAATATAAACAGGGTGGATTACGTAACTGTCTAATTTTAAGATTAATAAACCAATTTCGAATAAATCCTAAAATTGTTTGGTGGTAGGAGGTTCAATCCTCCGTCTGGCTCGCGACCACTATCATGTCAAAGACGAACCGCCAAATATCTTATGATGTGTTCGGTTCGATGGCATGTAAGCCGGAATTTTCCCATTCCCACCCATCCTTTCCCAAAATGTGGTGGTTCCGAGAACGGAATACCATTTGTCTCTCTTCCATCTGTATCCTCTAGGTTGGCAACGCATCACAACATCTCTGGTATTTGTAGATGTTCATAAACATGAGTATCCACTTACCATCAGGTCTTCTGCTCGTTTGCCATCCGTTATCCCTCAAAAAAAAAAATCCTTTTACTGTATGCATTATGAAATAGCCTTTGAAATAAAAATTATCTTATTTAAAAATATGTTTCTTTATTTATGTTCAGGTAATTATTAAAGACACTCTTTAAAATAAATATCGTTTTCTTGGTGCTTATCAGTGTCAACTATTGAGGCTATTGTTGTATTTTGAAACACAGACGGTAATGCGGTGGCTGAAATGTTTGAACGTGTTTGTGACTGACTTGTCAGATAATTTGATTTCTTTCATACTTGACCCATGGGTAACGGATAGCAAACGAGCAGAAGGCCACCTGAGGATATAGTACGTTGCCACCTAGAGAGACGTCTGGAAATGAAAGGAAGAACAAATATGGCCTCAGTTATCGGAACTTACATTTTTGAAAAAGGAGGGGGTAGGAAAAAAAAAAATCTTGTAATACCCCATCAAAAGACCGATGACTTAATTCAAAGCCAGCATTAAAGAAATATAATATTTAAAGAAAGAAAATGTCACGTTTTTGTGAAACATTTGACTAAAAGTAAAAAACATTCAGGCGTGGTGTGATTTTAAGTAATTTATTGACATCCCTCTAGTTTTAAAAAAATATGTACCTTTTATATTTTTTATGGTTGCGATTTTTATGTGTGTGTTAGGACAATTAAGGATAACGATAAAACTAATTTTAAGTACATTCACTAATTTTATTATCTAATATATTTCAATCGTGATTACATTTCATTACAATCATTACATTATCTTTGGTTTGTACATAAAGAATAATTAAAAAAATGATTCAATTATTTCATTTGTTTACTACAATTTTTGTCAAAAAATAGAAATTTTAAGAATATATACTAAAAAATAAGTCAAAAAGTTGTGATGGAGGATATTCAACAGTTATAACTAAGTGTAGCACCATTTATGAATATTTTTGTAATAAAGTATACTGACGTGTAAATACACGTTGCCTTAGCAACTTGTAACAAATCAAAGTGTATGTCAAACGTTAGTGTGTGTAATATATATTTTAGTAATTTATTGTATTTCTGATATTATAAAAAAATATTTGTTTTCTCCACTTCTTCATATACACTATACTCGTATGTATACCAATATTCATAGTCGTCATCCATCATCTTTGCATTCGGTATTGACCTTAAAACGAATAATTGAAATTTTAATAAAAAAAGAAAATCTAAAAAAAACTTCAAATGAAATGCACTAAAAAGCATAACTATTACGAATAACTCTTAAACTACTCACCTGATCTTAATTAAATGGGACCACATCAAGTGCTACCTATCATAAAAAATAATGATCAAAATTGGTTCATAGAGTTAAAAATTAAGCAGCAACATAAATAAAAAAAAAAATTTCAAATTCCAATCGAAAACCTCCTTCTCTTTTGGAAGTAGGTAAAAAATAAATAAAATAGTTCATAGTGTCGCAATAGGACACCGTCTGACTGTAACTCGGACAAATGATTGAACCTATGGAATAGTCTACCGCGGGAGTACGTGAGTCTCGCTCAGTACTTATTTTTAAGCGTCGTCTCAAAGACTACTTTCTTTCCTATAAGAGTTATATGTATACATTTTAAAATATATTGTCTATGTAAGTTTATTGTTATTTTCATAATTATTTATTATAATTATATATTTATAATTATATATTTATAATTATATATTCATATAGTTGTTATATGGCTTGTATTTAATTTTTGGTTTATGCAAGTTTAAGTAAGTTTATTATTCTAAGTAAATATATTAATCATTTGTACACCAACCCATATCTTTTTGTATTGTGTTCTAACTTTAGTGGGGTTGGGAAGATCACCTGTGGTGATAAAAGATACTTAACACACTAAACTGTTTTCTTTTCTTGTCTTTGTTTAATTTCATTTGTGTATTTATATTTTTGTTGGTGTAATAAAGTATTAAATAATAATAATAATAATGATTATATTTAAATTGTAATTTTCATCAATTCCGTTCCCCACTACCCGCTGAATTGAGGCAATGTGACACAGTGGCGGGACCCTCAACCTCCACTTGCTGCCTTGTGCTTTTGCGACCAGAGCCAAGTAATGAAAATATTAAATATTTCTAATAATAAATATTTAATATTTGCATTTCTTGGAGTAGGAATGGAACCCACGACCCGTCGCGATTACACCTGACTTCTGCTGAAGATGCTTTTATAAATAAAAAATATATTTTTTCATACCATTTGCGCAGTAGGAACAAGCATGCTGCTCCCCGCAGCTCTCCTCTCTGTATTTATCATTCAAATATTGAAGTAACGACAATCTGTGACATTTGTTTTGTTCTGTGCAAAAATCATACATTTCCATTAACAGTGTCCGTCGGATGTCTGGCGAAGGAGAGAAAACATATTGTATTATTTTGTGTTTAAGTAGAGAGGGAATGACAGAGGGAGATGCATGGAGTGGGAGGGAGAGAGGAGAAAGGAAATGGAAGAATGAATGGAAAAGAGCGACTGAGAGAGGGAGTGGAAGATAGGGAGTGGGAGAGAGGGAGTGTAAGATAGGGAGTAGGAGAGATGTAATGGGAGATAGTAAGAGAGAGAGAGCGAGGAGAGAAAGAGAGGGAGAGATAGAGAAAGGAAAAGCAATTGTTACATATGTTCAGTAAGTGCCTGTGACCTAAGTGTAGGTTTAAGGGACCCCTTTCTCTCTTCTTACCTTTCGTTGCCAAATCTATATTACTGCTTGAACTCCTATTATATACCATATTACTATCTAATTCCGTTTTACTATAAAAAATAAAGCTCTCCGCTCTCTGTCCGTCTCTCCCTCCTCGTGCTGCTTCTTGATAGTACTGTTGTATGGAAAACGGTAAACTATGATGTATGACGAAGCGTATATCTGTCTTTTCTACTAGATTTCTATATACCATGCCATCCGCCATGGGAACACAAATCTGAAATATTCATACTTAGGTAAATTTTGTAAAAGATTATGTTTTTGCTAACAATATAATTAAAATTTCACCAAAAGAATGCACTAAAACGTAACATTATTACGAATATCTCAAAAACTAATAAAAAATGACATATCCGTTGCTAAGGCAAACCGTAAACAAGTCACTAGTTGCATAAAAATTTCAAGGACAAGGTCTTACGAATTTTCGATCAGGGTCACGTGTCCTGACGCGAGTTTAACATTGTTTATTTGTGGACAATACCGCTAAAGATGTTTTCACTTCAAAAAGAAATTAGATTTGACTTCAGAAAAAAAGTCTAAAAATCTTTTTACTGGATGAACCGATTT
>JAKGSA010001658.1:23458-45239 GCA_033558755.1 Philaethria dido | reverse complement strand
TTTTTTTTTTTTTTTTTATGGATAACGGATGGCAAACGAGCAGAAGGACCACCTGATGGTAAGTGGATACCTTCGCCCATGAACATCTACAACACCAGAGATGTTGTAGATGCGTTGCCAACCTAGAGGATACAGATGGAAGAGGAGGACAATGTAGTATTCCGTTCTCGGAACCACCACATTTTGGGGAAAGGATGGGTGGGAATGGGAAAACCTGGCTTACATGCCATCGAACCGGAACACATCATAAGATATTTGGCGGTTCGTCTTTGACATGATAGTGGTCGCGAGCCAGACGGAGGACGAATGAGGACCTTTGTAAAATTTTCACCTCTCGCCAGGTAGGTACCTACTTATATACATACCTATAAGGTTATTAATCCTAAAAAGATTAAATTTTGCAGGAATATACTACAGATAAGCAAACTATGAGAATTGTAATAGCCACTAAGAAATTGCATGTTTTCATTAGACCTGTTAACCAAGTAGTGCGGGTTGAAATCCTGTAGAGCTCTCCTCTTTTTGTCTTTATATGGTAAATCAAGTTAAAGTACATTGACAGGCCAACAAACTAGCAAAATAAAAAATGTTATGAATGTAGAAAGAAAGGAAGATAAATAAAAAAAAAATGAAATACACACAGTGTCATTTTAAATATTTTATTTATTACACAGAGTATAGTAAGGGATTGGTTCTAGTTGTTTTTTTAATTTTATTGTATCCAGGTGAATCTAATCAATTAGGCCCAATGTGATTCAGGCTTAGCTTTTTATATCTGTATACATTTTCGTATATATGTGTTAAGAAATCGTGATTTACAATTCGAGCAAGCAATTTCATTTTATTGTTATATCTAATGACCATTAAAAATAACTTACAAGGCTTAAAATATCATAACTTTTAATTCAATGGATTAATTGTTGTATGTAGGTATATTAATTTTTTATAACTAAAACAAATTTAATTATTGTAAGAACATTAAAAAGTCTAATGAAATATTACTTCGTATCTTTTGCTAAACGTGATGGCATCAGCAGCAAAATCTTAAAAAGATTAATATTTTATATATACAAGTAACTTATTGACTTATAAGGCTATTTTAATTATACTTTGACTAAACGATATGACCTACATGTAGACAATAGTCATTGTATGGATTCTCAATTTTTTGTTGAATCGACATTATTTATTGGACGCAAGTATATAATGTGAACTTTGCTTTTACGAAGGTATAAGAGATTTAGCCGCTATGCCTTTATTCATTCTAGAATATTCACGGTAAATAATAAAAAAATATATAGTTAAAAATAAGAATAAAATAAAAATAAAAAAATAAATAATAAGAAACTAAAGATTTTAAAATCTAATCTATTTTTTTTTTTAATGGATAACGGATGGCAAACGAGCAGAAGGACCACCTGATGGTAAGTGGTTACCTTCGCCCATGAACATCTACAACACCAGAGATGTTGTAGATGCGTTGCCAACCTAGAGGATAGAGACGGAAGGGGAGGATAATGTAGTAGTCCGCTATTGGAACCACCACATTTTTGGGAAAGAATGGGTGGGAAAGGGGAAAACCTGGCTTACATGCCATCGAACCGGAACACATCACAAGATATTTGGCGGTTCGTCATTGACATGATAGTGGTCGCGAGCCAGATGGAGGACGAACCTCCTACCACCTTATCTAATCTTTAATATATTTTTTATTTCATATTGATTATTGAAAGCATAAGATTAAGAAGGAAGGTGTTCCAAAGCAACAGAATGAATTTAAAGTTTCAAAGAAGGAATTTCTTTTCCTAGAATAAGGAAGGTCTAAAAGAGGAAACTGATGAGTAATAAATAGAATTTTAAATTTAAAAACATGAATTTATAAGCAAAAGAAAGGTTTGAAGTTTGAAATCCAAACATAATATATGACGAATAAATGAACGAAGATTAACTGCGCTACTTACTATTTTCCTGCAGCAGTTGATATGAAAACAGTACATAGAAAATATAAAAAACCTTTCACTCATTTTTAAAGTGGAATTACAAAGTGCAAATAAAAGCAAACAACAATACAGCGTTATGCGCAAATCTCGTTGCAGAGTTGTTATTCACTCATTCATGAATAAGTCGCAGTTTCCATTTTTTCAACATTTGTTTACCATATTTTCAAAATAGTAGCTGAATTATATTGCTTTGATTCAAGATTCGAATTTTAGGTCAGGTCAATATTTATTGTGTAATTGTAAATATTGTTTTAGATGGTATTCTTTTAAGAAAAATACACGAGGAATATATAAGGAATTAATATTTATTCCTTTTATAAAAGGTAGTTTGGACTATTAAGTTAAATCATTAATTTTCATTAAGCAAGCGGCTGACCCCGATCCTGCCTTTTTTTTTTTTTTTTTATGGATAAAGGATGGCAAACGAGCAGAAGGACCACCTGATGGTAAGTGGTTACCTTCGCCCATGAACCTCTACAACACCAGAGATGTTGTATGCGTTGCCAACCTAGAGGATATAGATGGAAGGGGAGGACAATGTAGTAGTCCGCTATCGGAACCACCACATTTTGGGGAAAGGATAGGTGGGAGAGGGGAAAACCTGGCTTACATGCCATCGAACCGGAACACATCATAAGATATTTGGCGGTTCGTCTTTGACATGATAGTGGTCGCGAGCCAGACGGAGGACGAACCTCCTTTCTGTGTTTTAACAATTAATTATAGTATATTTATTTGATCAATCAGACTACAGGTAAAGTGTGTACCTCGAAATAAATAGTAGTAAATATGTATGGAAAAATTACTGAAACCAAAATTTTAAGTGTACCTAAATAACTAGATAAAATGTAGGTCATGTCAGTTTTTACTGAAAATTTTAAAAATCATGTAAGTTTCGTTGAGTCACATATTCCTGTCTTATTAGGTATACATTCTCTCTTATTGTAATATATAATAAAAAAATCTTAAATATTAATCAATACTCCTTGAGTAAATAAAGACTGACCTGTTTTTTTGTATTCATGTAGATTTAGTAGGCAAAGCAGGCGCGTCTAAGTGATTGATGATTAAATGCTATTGCCGTACAAATAGTTTCCGAGCTACCACAGATCTTAGGTTTGACAGAAAGGCGATTAGTTACTTAATAGATAATTAATATGATACTTCCTTACCATAAGTTAATCTAACATCACATTTCATCTACCAATTTAAACTAAGAAGAACAAGGATATGCTTAAGTTTTAGAGAAAAGTGAATATTTTACATTTTATTCTTTCTTGTATTTAAGAGTTCACAGTTCTTTTGTAAAGGTTACCTATCTTGTAGTAATGCATATTAAAAAATATATTATTTTATAACTAATAATTGAGGCTGTCAATTTTTTTTTTTTAATTCTGCAGCCACTCGCAAACATGTTAATATTTTTTTTTTTTTATGGAAAGGACAAGGCAAACGAGCGTTCGGGTAACCTAATGGTAAGTGATCCCCGCCGCCCACGGCCCCGTGTAACACCAGAGGAGCTACAGGTGCGTTGCCGGCCTTTGAGGTGGGAGTAGGCGCGCTTTTTGAAGGTACCCATTTCGTATCGACATCGAGTATAATTATGCCTAATAAGTATCAATTTATATTAATCTATCTTGACCTTACCGACTTAATATAAGAATAAGTTATGCGCTAATATGTTGTAATATGTCTGTATAATAATCAGTCTTATTTAAATGAAATATGTATAAAAAAAATAGCAGGCTGTACTGATGTGTCTTTTACGTTATACCTGTTCTATGCAATTCCTCTCAATAAATTAGATCCGTTTGTTTCAGTAAACATAAATCTAACTTTATTTTCGACTTAGATTCGTATAACAAGACGGTTTCTGATCGTGATAGAACTAGCCCTACTGATGTTATAAATGCGAAAGTTTGTGACGATTATTTTGTTTGTTACTATTTCATGCAAAAACTACTGAACGAATCTAGATGAAACTCTACAGTAATATAGTTTATATATCAGAATATCATATAGGCTATTGTTTATAAAGATTTGCAATTTGGCCGTAATATGACGATAAGTACCAATAGGAAATTTTTCGACAAATTAGTACGGACAGTTATATTACTGAATATAAATTTGTAAATTAGAAGCAAAACGGAGATCGCTAACTTACCTAATTTGTCTTAACTGTCTGTCACATATGAGACATGTAAAAAAATAATAATCAGTGTTGCAAAAAATCAAGCAAACCAGCACGAAACAATTAGGGCGTGCAAAACTAGAATTATATTCCCACAAATATGTTATACAATATTAAGAAATGCGTCAACAATAGCGAGGCCGCGGAGCATTACCACCGGATGATATTGTATGTATATGTTCCCACATTCATTAAACCAATTTTGAAGGTTATCACACACAATCGGCTCATACCTTTCTGTGCTAATGATGTTTCTTAATGAACGCCTTGGGTGAGTCCGCGTTTAAATAGTTTATATTAAGGCTATACCTTTGAAATAAGTAAATGGTTAGGTTAATGCGCATTTTAAAGACGATTTAAAAGCTTAAAATTGGGTCACAAATTCTAGGTACTCTGATCTTCTACCTCTGCAGCACGATGGGCCCGGTAACCGGGGAATTCATGGAATGCTAAAAATTTTCTTCCTTTAAGTAATTAATTCTTAAATTATATCCGAATGCAAAAATATGCACCTATTTTCAAATATATTATATGTGGAATAATATATGATTTATGATTTTTATTTATTTTGTTTTGGTATTATCCAACTTATTATTATATAAATAAATAAAACAGATACTGCAGTCGTGCGGAATAGACGTGTTTAACTGACACCGCTTATTGCTTTGGTTTACCTCTAATAAGTATGAATAAAAGAAAGATTTCTAAAAATTCCTTGAATCCGTTAACTTAAATAGCAATAAATCTTGCCCAACATCTCTAGGGGCTGAGTGTTATTTGAAATGGCACTTAATATGATGAGATTCCTATATCTGGAATCCTAGCCCCTAGTACCATTGTCCTCGACCACTGTCATTATTCTTGAAAATACATTCACTAAATGTCACAATTCAAAATAAAGAAATAACAGGTCACTTTTACACTTATCATGCCCTCTAGATCTCACTAGAGACCCCAGTGGCGAAAGATAAATAAATTATATGGGTATTAACCGGCAGGTTAATGTAGTTCTAGCCTGAATGAAAATCTTATACCTTTTGTAGGGTTAAGTTTGTGTGTTGTTTTTCTGCAACACCATATGTTTGTCGAGCTTGTTTTAATACAATCCTAAATTTTAGTGGGGCTTGTTATTGTTATCTGCCATTGATTTATTGTAATTTAATTTACAAAGGGTAAATCATTATGAATCGTGCTATATAGACGCTTCCTAACTGCTAGGCATTTATTTTTATATTATGGCCAATTTATAAAAAATCATTATTATTAGTAACCTATATTGTATTATTTATTATTTTTACGTATAAATTATTATATATTATTCTAATATATAAATTATATTTCTGTAAACTTGTCTATATCACAAAAGCGTAACAAACATGCATATATCCATCCTTGCTAAGGCTTTAGCCTTTTATAATATTTGTAGGATTTCTTTCTTCTTCCCAGCATCCTCTTCTTCTCTCAAATTTCAACGAATTCAGAAATTTCAACCGAATTCGAACGTGATATAAGGAAAGCTTTGATTACGTACAATACCAATTAACACAACAAGTGTAAAATATGAGTGTTATAATAATCTGAATCACGTTTCGTCGATTAACGAATACACATAATAGCGTTACGGTTGCTTTGTAATTTATAAATTGTTCAAGCTCCGTGTACGTACATTGAATTTGAATTCTCAACTTGTTACCAAATAGAGGAAACTAATATATTATATTAAAGCTATGAATATTTACAATGTTTGTTTATTTATAATGTACGCATATTTGCATGTTGTTGCAATTCTAACTTGCATTTACAATTTTACGATTGTATAATTATATATTGAGGGGCGGATTTCAGGGCCAAAGTATGGGTAAGCAGGTCAGAGAACCTCTATGCATATATTTTCAATATAAATTTGCTTTCAAGTAAAATTTGAACTCAAATACGCAATAAAGGTATGTTAGGCTCGTGCCTATTGTGTCATATTGATGACGTATGTACGGCCTTAACTAGCGTGCGTGAATAAGTTGATAGATCGAAAATGTATACTTTTCAGGATAGACTTTTTGATATTACTCAGATTATTAATAAAGTAATCTTACTACCTGTAATGTTACAAAATGTTGATGCGAGTTAACATATTGACCAATTCAGGCTTGGTACACATATAACAATAGGGATTATTAGAAGATTAATATAGTCATAAATAAAACCAAAATATGTTGTAATATCGTAGAAACCAAGAAAATTAGCTAGCTTTATATTATTTCAATAGCTGTCATATATTATTAGTACCAGATCCTATATCACTCCTATAGTAACGAAACTTGTTATCAGTAATCTTATAGGAATCCCACCTTCATGCGACTGTCGAAAAACTAAAGAACTCAATAAATGCTAGATTACCTTCAGAAATAACAAGGAAAAGGAATATTACATAAAGCTTAGATAATAATAATGTTATATAAACGAAAGGAAGACGATAATTTTTAATTTACTAAACCTAATTGTTCACTGCATCGCTACCATATTATGCAGTGTGGTACCGTTCTATATAATTAACGTAGCCAAGTTACTTAAAACTGAGTTATTATTAAATTAATCTTCATTAAAAATTAAAACTGTCTACGTTATGTATAGCTTATTGGTATTTGTTACACGAAGTTACGCTTTCAATATTTTGATCGTTGTGCATATCACAGCAAAAGTAAAATTATTTTTCGATTACACTAGCAAAAAAAGGATTATGTTTTATATAATATTTTAACATTAATTATATACTGATATATTCTTTTAGCTTCACGCTGTTTCCCGTATATAGCAAAGTAGGCAGAGGGAACCTGAGAACCTAGTATTAAGACACTCCGTTCTCTTTCAACAATTCCGTTCCCTACTTTCCGCCAGATTGGCATTGCGTGCCGAGTGGCGGAACTCAACGCCGCGCTTTGCCTTGTTACCAAACCCAGAAAATGAAAATACTTCATTTTCTCTGCGCTACGAGAGGCGTTCATATTCATATAATTTTACATACATTTTTTTATTTATATAGCACTGCTTTTTATAAGCGATAAACCTAATGAATGCTGGAATTGCTGACCCTTATTATTACTAGTCGAACGGATATTACTCTACCAGCCTGTCTAGATATATCTAACTCGCTTACTTATTAATAGGTCCCGGTTCAGGATACAATTATTGGCTTTAAAATTGAATCATGGACATGCTGTAGTCGCTATGCACTAGGTTAATTGCATTTAAAATGCAACTATTGCTACTTTACCGAATAGTAATTTTTTTTTATTTTTATATGAAATTTAGAAGAATAATAATAGAAAATCTCTCTGCACTCTCTACTTTAAATCAAGAACAATTTTTCTGTGTGTGGTACAAAATTTTAGGTACATACATACATATATAGCTTCACGCTGTATCCCACATATAACCTAACCTAGGCAGAGGGAACCTAGTGTTAAGATACTCCATTCCGCCAAATTGAGGCATTGCGTGCCGAATGGCGGAACTCAACGCCACGCTTTGCCTTGTTACCAAACCCAGGAAATAAAAAATTCCATTTCCTGGAGTGGGAATCGAACCCACAACCTGTCGCGTTAACAGTCGCACGCTAGTGCCTCAGCGCCACAACAGGCGTTATTTTTTTAAATGTAAAATTTTAGGTAGCATACATATATTTTATTTACGGTGAATTGAAAATGGTACGATACATTTCACATGCCTTTCGGCTCACGTAACACAAACATTTAAATGTCATATGCTAGTACGTTGGTTGTTATATAAATGCTTAACTAAAACAAAATAAGATGAAGAAGATGAAGAATGAAATAAGATTCTATAGAAAACTCTTATGAAACTTATAAAAAATACTTAACACATTTTGATAATATTGTGTTATTAATAGGCTGATTTTGGGAATTATAATAGCCAGAATTTATATTCTGGCTATAATAACATTTTCTATTATTTGAAAATGTTATTATGCTTATATCATTTAAATAAAATGACATTAATAAATAGAAATCATACAAAAATTATCATGAAATAAGAAGGTTATAATAATAACATGAAAATTATAATCAAAAGCTTTCCATATCATATTATTATAAACGTATTCGTATCATTTCGCAAAAGTAAGCTTTTATACATACATTACCAACGTTAATACCTACCGTTGTTTTTCTCTTGGTAGTGATACCTAGACGTTTTACATACCTTATTAGACGACAGAGCCAACTCAGAATTCCTTAACGCTTATTACACTACCGCGTACAGGATGCAAGATATTCAATTTACATCCTAAGCGATTAACTCAACGGGCACTAACATTTATAAAATATTGAAATGGGCTCGTTTGGACTCGTGTGGATGATTAAGGACTATTATACCATATTCCGCGATCAGAATCTTTTTTTCAATATAATTTGCTATTGACTGTGTCTAGACGCATTGCTATAGACAGTAAGTATTGGTTGTAGGTTCGATTTTGTTAAAATAAATTATTATAATTTAATTATTACCATTACAACACGTCAGTTTTTTTAAAAAGAACACAGCAGAAAATTAAAAACGAATAAGAATTTGCTTGAAGGAAATAAGATAACGAAGTAAAATCCCTAAGTGATTACTAAATAAACATTAATCAACAGTATATAAATTACAATTCTATAAAAAATATATTTTGTATGTAAAGCCTAAGCGTTGCTCAAACGGTGGTGCGATAGGAGCTTAAGACGCCTCTCAAAATAATGGCTTTTCCTGACTCACCACGAATATCTCGATTAATCTCTCAACCCGAAAATACACCTAGTCCATAAAGTAGATTGAGCGAAAGAAGCTTCAGCATAAATTATGTTCTGGGTGATATAGAAATGTTAATCTACAAAAGAAAATCATTTTATGTAATTAATATATGTAAGTGTTATTATTGTAAGTCTATTTAATTTAGCTGGTACGTTTTTTTACCCGACTGTCAGAGGACGGTTATGTATTTCGCGCGTATCATGTATGTTTGTCTTATCTTTATTACCTCATATCTTTCAAACCCGTGGACCGAACATAACAATTTCTATCTATGCTACGATTGCAACAATCATATATTGACGTTAATTGAGAAATTTTGTTTCATATAAAACTATTAAATTTTATCAAATTATTATGTTAGATAATATATATTATAATAAATAATGTACAATAACAGACGCCTACCTATACCCAGCCATGAAATTACTTGTAACAACAATCTTCCCCGAAGTGACAGTTCGTTCGCACCGGATTAAGCTAGCGGTAAAGGTCACATACAAATCGACGTCATGGTACTTTAACATCGCGATATTTGATATATTGTTTATTTCTAATACAATCATAATTTTTAATTTAGTTCTATGTTTTAGACCACAGATTCCTGACACATTTATTTGTTTTCAAATATATGTTCATTTTAAAATTTTACACAAAATCTTGTCATGTTTCTAAATTTAGTAGTCGTAATCATCATCATTTCTATGTACTCTTATATATCTTCTTTTTTTTCTTCGCCTTTCAGTGTTATAAAAGCTTAATCTGAAAAGGTTATCTACTGTACTACTTACTATATTTTTGGTTACATTTAATTCCATTATTCACATGCATGTACGAAAAGAAACTCTCGCATTCCATGAATTTACTGAGCCGATGTTAGGGCCATTGCGTTGCAGAGAGTGAGGCTCAGAGCAGTGCCTGACACTTGCGACCAAAGTGTAGGCTTAATCTACCTTTAAAATACGTAAATAAACCCACGACAACGACATCCACTATTCCAGCTCGCCTTTGAAATCGTGCCAATTCCACATTTATTTTCAACACATCAACAAGTCCTAATCGAATAAAAAATATAAATATGAAAATTTTACAATATCTTATAAGTAAGAGATAACTGCTACGATTATTTTGTTGATATGTAGTATAATAAATATCGATTTTACATTTTTGAATTCAGTGCTATATTAGTCAAAGAGAGCATATGAGGCTTACGACTAACATAAATTAAACATTATATAATTATATGAAAAGAAAATCTTTTCTAATGGACATTTATACCACAACTTCCTCGTAGAAAAAGTAATCATAATATGTTGATAACGCGGAAACCCGTAATGCTTGTAATTTGATAGCTTCTATTACATCATTATTAAGCATATGAATATATGAACCTATGTACTTAATTTCACAAAACAAAAACAGGTAGCAGATTCACGGATAACTAGACAAAAGAAGGCCCTGCTTGAGAATACGATTGGTATCGTTTAATTGTTCCACGAGGTTTCCAGGCTCGCATGTATGTATTGTTAAGTAAGTCATGTAGGAAATACGAATATATGGAAAATAATACAATAGAATATTATAGTGAATTGTATTTGCAAATCTTAGTTAAGTATTCTTTATTTCATATTACTTATATTCTTTGTTTGCTAGATTTCCTAATATAATTGACAAAAAAGTTCAATTCGCATATAAAATGCAATAAATATGTCAACATATTCAGAGAAGATGTTTGACTATAGTAAAATATTTTAAATTATATAAAAGTACGGACGTAAGGATTTAAATTTGTACTTTACTCTAGCGAATTAGTCTAAACATTCTTAAGGCCGCTTTTTTTCGGTTTGTTACATCTTTTGTTGTGAGCATCTCTTTCTATAAAGAGATTTTTCAAAACACCGCTACATAAATTATATGTTTTCACGAAAAAAAAGGCTTTTTACTTAATATTAGATATTATTAAAAATATTATTTAAACTTAACACACAATACTTGAATGCTTATACATAGAACTCGTGCTGCTTGCAAACCGTCCAAGCCACGTCCAGCTTAATTGGCTAGAGCGCCGAGTAGCTTATCACACGTCACTTCGTTATCTATGCCCAATTCCGCAAAATCCGAATACCAATAATTCCAAGTTAATGCAGCGCGTAAGTGCTTTAATTTCATAACCATGTTTTATAAGACCATATATATCTCCATAAGTTATGTTACTTGATTTTTCTCTTTATATAGTTATTTAATTGCAATAAATTAACGGATACAAGTAAATTCGTGTCAATTTTAAGTCATTAAAACGTATTCTGCGTCCTCTTTATTACGTCAGTTAGGCTAAAACTCGTAATATAAAGCTGAGTAAAAAAATCTAAAAAGAAAAGCCGTTTCTTAGATAATGTTAGTAACTTATTATTCAAGCATGTTTATTATTACATCTTGTAGGTATATATTTTTTATGCCACGATTTTTCCCTACATAGAGTTAAAAAACTGTGTTTCACCTTTCTGATTGAAATTATATTTTATGTTCAGTGGCGGAATTCAACGCCACGCTTTACCAGAATGAAAAAAGAAAATAATTTAAATCATTTTTTTTCAACTGGGGATAGATCCACAGCCAGTTTATATCTGTTTACAGACAAACTGTCGGACTTAACATTAATACTTATATTTCTTATATGTTCTTTTTGCTAATAAGAATTATTATTTTAAAAAAGAATTTTGAAAATTCAAATAGAAATATCAAAATACCAGAAACTAATTACAAAGATAACGGCTGTACAAAAACTCAAGGACATCTTAAAACTTAACTTCTCTAATCTGGCTTCCTAATAAGTATAACAGAAGTAAAAGCTTTAAATTAAATCTTGCTGGAACACCATATTGCTATAGTATGGAGGAAATTGAATTTCTTAGGAAATTTCAAATTTGTTCAAAGGAAATTGAAGGCGACATATTTAAGATATAATTAAGTGACTACGGCCCATTCAATATTAAATTTATTTTCTCAGCTGCGTGCCGTATCGTTGACCTATGAATATAGCATATGCCAGTTTGACTGTGAATATTGCGATATTCTTGGCGGTATGGGTGTCAATTTAAGTCCTGGACAAGAAACAATCAAGATAAAAGATGGTATAAAAGAATTATCAAAAGTGGACCAAATTGACTACAATTTAGCAAGTTAAAAAAATATTAGTACATATATATTATTAGTCCAAAACAAAATTCAGATACAATTCGAGACATTGCTGTGGTGAAACTCACCACCGAATTTTGTCGCGCTATGGTTTTTTTTAAATACGTAGTATTTTGAGTTTATATTGATGTTATATTATTATTTATTTTTTTTGAAATAAATAAAAATCTGAGACGTTATGGAAGATAATTTCAAAAGCAGTATATATATATATATATACATATTTCTTATAAGAGGGTAATTACTAGTATGTAATTACGTTTAACAGACTTATTATATATTTAATTTTACTCAAGTATTAGACACTTTATACAGGTAAAGAAATAATAATAATAATAAAAACTCTTTATTGTACACACCCATACATAAAAGTAAAATTAAAATAAAATAATAACAGAAAACGATGTACAACAGGCGACCTTATCGCTAAAATAGCGATCTCTTCCAGGCAACCTTAGGGTATAGGAAATACACAAACTAAGAAATTGGATAGGATGTGAATAATACATACAAATAATAATGATAATATACAAAAAGAAAGAATAAACTACATAAGTATATTCGTCATAACATTTACATAAACATATAAATATATATACACAGATAAATACATATAGACACCCGTCAATACTATTACGAAATCGAATAATTTTTATTTATTCATACTATACCAAATTACGATTTAATACTGTAAGTAATATAATATAAAATAACCTAAGTTATTTATGAAATGTGAATTTAAGTGGAAGAAAATTGAAGCCAACATAATGCAAATAACGTAATCGAACAAAAATCAACTGCGATTAAAATCAAATGACTTGAAAGTAGTGCTATTTAGCTTTTATTGAACTTTGACTCCTTGAAAGCAACTTCAGATAATGGTGCGAGGTTGTTTAATATTTATAGATTTAACTCACATGGACTAAGTTAATTATAGATTTTTTATATAGGAAAATCTTCTAAAGGGATTTAAGCGGCAAACTTTAAGAATACATAATTACCCTAAAAAAAACAATTGAGATTGATTTCTAATACTGTTAAGAGGGTACATGTGGTTTTCAATATATAAAGTTTGCGGTTAAGTAACTAACCACTCGGTACTTGCTGAATGTGTCTATCATGTCTTATAATCATATATATTTGTTTATAAATATTAGTTATTTTTGCCGCAAAGCAGGGTAAACACAGAGGAACTAGAGAGGCGGAACTCAACGCCGCCCTTTGTCTAACAAGAGTGCCGCAGAGAATTGACAATAATTAAAATATATTTACTCCCCTGAGTATGATATGGCGTATAAAAAATTGATAGTAATTATATTATAGCTTATGCTTTGACTCTACATGAAATTTAAAAAAAATAAGACCACTGCAGGTATTAGTAAAACTGAATAACCTTAAATACACAGCGTAATGAAAACATGTATCATAAATTTATTAATTTAAGATCCTCAATAAAAACTTGAAGTCTCCAGTCTCCATACAAAAGGGAATACCAGACAGACTAACTACCATTCTTAAATATATATATATATATATATATATATATATATATATATATATATATATATATATATATATATATATATATATATATATATATATATATATATATATATATATATTAATACTTAATTGCGGCTAAGAAAATTTACAACCATAATCTAATGACTGTAAATCTAATGGTTAAGTATGTATGTTCTTATTAAAGGCACGTCTAAGAGTGCGTTTCTCCTTACCTTATTATTTTCTAGTAGGTACGATTCCTTCGATCTGTAATTTGTAGAGTATCCTAACTGCCCCGAGGCATACACAAGTATCTTATCAGCTACATTGCAGAATTTTCCATTTTATTTTATTAACTTGTATAATGATAGACGCCATTATAGCGCAATTGGTTAGCAAAATCTCATTTAAAACGTCGTAAGTTCAAATAACACTGAGAAGATCATATAAAAACATACTTTAACTATATATTATATATATATAATATTATAAGGGCCATTGGAATAGCGTCTGACTGTAAAAGCGACGGTTGTGGGTTCGATCCTCGCTCAGGGGAATATTTAGGTATATTTAAATTATTTTCTTCTTGGCTGGAATGACGACTAAGACAAAGCGCATCGTTGAGTATCGCGACTGAACGCGCAACTCGAAATCTAGCGGAAAGTGGAGACCAAATCGAAGTTTTTTTCAAGAATTGATTTTTTTTATTAAACACTATCGTGGCATAATTAGATGGTATATCTGTGTAGAATCGATGTTTATGGGTTCGATTTTCATTCAGGAAAAAATACTATATATTTTTCTGTTCTTTTTGTGAGACAAACTTTTATTCGCCTTCTCGCTCATAATAAAGCTACAGTAAGCAGAAAGTGTAGAATGGAATATCTCACGGATTTGATTTCAAATTAGGAGATAAGTCAAAAAAAATACATTGAAATATTTAAAATCATATGAAATAAGTAATGAGGAAGTAACTTGACACCTATAATAAAAATATTTTGTTACAACACTTCCAGGTAACAATTTTTCTTTAACTATTATTGTCAACAAGAGTTGTGCGATCATGATCTTCCCAGAAATATAGGAGAACGTACATTTGTTGGAGAAAAGGTGTTTCATATTTTTTATGAAACTATAGAATAATAACATAATCAGTAGAATATACGTATAAAATATAGATAATTAACAGAAAAAAATGTGTCAATCTAATATATATATTTTATAATTAATTCGTTATAACCAAAAAATATATTTCAAATAAAGATTTGAAATATATTTTTTGGTGAAATAAATAAAGATTTACTGTCCTGTAAAGCGCTACCAACTCCATAAATATTTTATAAGCCTGTTGGAATATCCCAATTTTTTTTGAAATATGTATAGTATTACAAAATTACAACTCACTTATATTTTTGAATTCAATATATATTTTTATTTACAAAATCAACGTATAATAAATAATTTTAATGATAATATATAGATACTTTAAAAAATCCTTTGCCGAATACGCAACACTTTCCCACGCATTTTCCACTGACTGACTACGCATTCGAGTATATGCAGTTTTTATTAATAAATTGAATAACAAAATTACAACTTTTTATAACTCAGTACAATATGGCTGTACAAGATATTGTTTACTTAAATTTGTAAATATCAATTTGATGACACTTATTAAATGTTTAATATAAATATATATTTACACAATATATATATATTTAGATTTTCTGTACATAAAAAGACAGCATCTATCTAATATAACTATCTTACTCCTCTAACTTGAACCATATAAATTGAATTATTATAATTTTTTTATATATATAGCGGAAATCCCTCAAATGAAATAGTTTATATTCGTAAATTTTTTATTTTTAAAATTGGTGCAACTCTTTAGTGGAGAATCCAATGTTGTACGACCTTGTTTTTCTATATTTTATAATATCATAAAAAATGTTTTAATTTAATTGTTTGCTTGTAGTCAAAAATAAAAAAAAAATTAAATAAACAAAATATTAAATAATGGCTACAGAGAAAACTTACCTAGAAGCAAGAAAATAATCTTCATTTTTCTTTTCTTTTAAGAACACTGGCACGAGATACTAAAGAAATTTTTAAGATTCGAGATTAGTTTTTTGCGGTGGCGTTCGTCGCGCGTGACCGCCAAGCCGCGTGTGTTGTGGCGTTGTATGCGCGGGCGCACTCACTTTCTACGTGGTGGGGTCCTAGGAGAAGACCGGGAAGCAAAGGGTTTGTTGACACTGGACAACCGTGCATAATCGCTTGATTAGCAATTAGCCGACCCTCGTGCTAGAGAAAATTATCAGGACAGTATAGAAGATATCAAAAGGTCTTCCAGTTGCATTATACTTTTGTTATTGCAAAATTAATTTTAATCGGAATATATTTCACTAATAATATTAACCAAGCGTGACATGTACACCGATACCTTATTTAAGCTCATCTTCTGACTTTATATAAAATCAAAATGTAATTAAGTGGTATTTGAGTCTAATTACTGCATAGGGACGGTGTAACATTAGCTTCCATCGCGTCACCTAGTTCAAACATCAACAAATAATCTTCTCGTCCTCGTACCGGTGTCGTTGGAAAAAGAATATAATAAATATTAATGACAATAAAATTGTTGTTTACTTAAATTTATTTCATGGAGGTTGCAATAAATCAATCGTTGTGTACATTTGATTGATTGCACTTCAATAGACATATCTGGCAATACGCAATCAGCATTCAAAGCAATATGCTTGGAACATCTTTTCATTTTTTAAGCTTGAAAAACAATATTTGCAATAAATATCATATATACAATATTTTACATGATTTTTAAAATTTGAACGCTTAATAATTTAAGCCTACACCTTTGGAAATCCGTCGAAGCACTCTAGCTAATTAAGCTATCCTTTTTGTTACCAATTTCTGTTTACTTGTTCCAACTTCTTTTTGTTGTTAGGGATTCTGGTTTGAATGCTTCTGAATTCAAATTGCTATATATTTCTAAGTATAATAATAGTATTTAATAATTGAAAAGGCGGACGTCCGGTAGTCTCAATCAATAGCCCAGTACTTAGTCCATCCAAACTCCATTCCATAGCCCTGTTTTAGTTTTCCATATGTTCCATAGCTCCTACGCATTGACCGGTGACCATCTCTGAGCAATTGCCTATGGTTACTCAGAGATGGATCCCGGTCAATGCGTCAGATTAAAAAATATTGTTGTCTCAAAGGAGCCTCTACGTGTTGGACCTGTGTCCCCACGCAAGCCTTCCAAAGGACCGGGTTCCTTTGAACCCGAGAACCTGTATCGAGGTATTTAATAATATTATTTTGTCGTAAACACCTTTTTATATAAACGAAAAGTGTATTTACGTATCTATCATATATGTATTTGCCCATCCCCACTTTCTGTAAGGCATCAATAATGCAATTATTAACGGTAGATCTGGTTAGAACTTTGATATAAATACTTCTAAATAACTTGTAATGTGTAACAGTCTTAGAAAATTTAAATGTTTGAAATTGTTTTGACAGTAATAAAACACGATTACAAGCAGAACTAGATGTATATATATGATCTCTGAATAAATTATATATTGATTTAAACATGACGTCATTATATTAATGCGCAAAGGAAGAAAAGGATTCCTTTTTAAGAATTTTTTGTGGACGAAGGACTCTAATATTTGGCAAGGGATCTATCTACTATTATAGTATTTCCTAAACTTATCTCACTAGTAACCCCGTTGATCTCTAAAATAAGTACAGTTGCATGTGCAATATTTGTTTATTTAATAAATATGCATAAACCTAATGGATTACTATAAAGATGTTGCGTTTCTGTACTCTCAATTTTCATATGGCTTTTATTTCAACAAAAAAAAATTCAATATCATCTTCGACTCTACCCATACAGCAGAATGATTCCGCGATTGATCTATGCGACAAATATAACGTATGTAGGTCACGTCACGTCGCTTTGTAACGATCAGTGAGCTAGAATGAGTAAATATTTTGTTATTTCACGAAAGTTACAGTTTATGCGCACGTTAAGATAAAATATCTTGACACTTCACTCTATTAAAGGAATATAGTAATATTTTTAATAAAAAAACAAATTTTAATTGCAAAATTTTAAAAAGTTATCCTAATCGTCCTGGAAAGCATATAAGTTTCATCTTATAAGAAGAATTGTATTATTAGATCCGGATATTTTCAAGTAAATATTACGGTAAAAAACGAGTGAAACTAATAAAAGCCTATTAAAAAAAATACAATTTACCTACCGCTTAATGTAAAATAATACTGAAAATTAAAAAAGTATTTGCTTTGCCAAATTCGAAATTAAAGTTAAAGTAACATTATCTGTAAAAATATTAGCAAGTTACAAATAATTTACCTTTTAAAGCAGATATTAATATAATATTTTGTTTACCAGCTTTAGAAATATACAAATACATAGCAATAAAAAGGTTTTATATTATAAAAATCTTTTTATTGCTATGTTATTTGTATGTTTCTAAAACTGATTTTTTTATTTTTACAATTTAAATATTTTATGGATATATTTAATGGAAGCAAATGATGACGTCAACTTTTTAATCCGGTTAATCAGTGATTTAACTACAGACTATTGTACTTAATGCTTAATTTTTAATTCTTATTACACCGTCGTTAACGATAGTATCACATAAATTAAAGACTTTCCTTCCTGGATTCCGTGTCGCATATCGCGTGTATGCTACACGGTGTAACTGAAACCTACTAAGTGTATGAAGAACAATGCAGTACAGTAATTAGTGTTGCCTTGCGGAAATCCCTGACCTATTAGGAATTAAGATCTACAATGGAAATGAGAATGACCACTTAACGTACCGTAAATTTGGCATAATTGTGTTGGTAGATACCGTCATGGTACAGTTTGAAACGATTTGCGCGGCGGCTATAGGTTTGAGCTCCACTTGAGAATTTTTTTTTTTTTCGTCGCTTGGTTATGTGAAGTACGGCGTCGTATTTCTCTACCTAACATACTCTCTTGGTGTGTCAATATTTAATAAAGGAATATTTAAAAAAATATGTTTCCATACTTTAAAACATTAAAGCGTTAGCCAGTTCCATTATAATATTTTTACCTTTTGCTTTTATTAGCTTGTGTATGAATCTGTTTATCTATCATTATAAGACACTCTTGACACGCTATCCTTAACCATTTTTTGTTTACCGATTTGCTCAAAAATTTGCCTATGTGTCCAGATCCGATGACAAACATGAACCTCGCCGCAAGCACCAGAATAACGAGTTCACTACTATTTAAATAAATTTAATAAAAAATATTCATATATATTTTATCTACTGTTTAATTTAGCAAGTCAAAATCAAACATTAGATCTTTTGACTATCAAAGTAGCAAATTATGTCCTTCAGACTTCGTTACACATCGTGAACATGGATTAAATAACAGACCCATATACATAAGTAATAGGTATGTATTATACAAAATCTGTAAATACGATACGATACAAAGAATTTTAAGAATAAATCCTACTAATCCTACTGACATTATAAATGCGAAAGATAGATGGATGGAAGTTTGTTGCCCTTATACGCAAAACCTACTGAAAAGATCTAACTAGAACTTTTTCAGTAATATAGCCTCTACATTAGAGTGACACATAGACTACATATTTTCATTTCCTGGGTTTCCTAATAGGCAAAGCGTGGCGTTGATTTCCGTCACTCAGCACGCAATGCCTCAGTTCGGCGGAAAGTGGGGAACGGAGTGTCTTAACACTAGATTCTCAGGTTCCCTCTGCCTACCCTGCTATATGCGGGACACAGCGTGAAGAGACAAGGACTAGAAAGTAAAAAGATTTTATGTGATTTGGCCATAATATAACGATAAGAATCTAATATTTTATATATTATTAGTGTGGCTTTTTCTTTCAAAGAAGATAAAAACTGATAATAATAATAATTGAAAGCCAAAATCAATATCTTAATTTGCTCTTTAAGCCGGATCAAGAAAATTTTACGATAGAAAAGGATTACTCGGCGTAAGCCTTACGGCCAGTTATATAACATTAAAAAAATCGTAAACATCTTCTATTTAACAAATAAATTTTGTTTAGTCTTTACGCATTAAACTGAATTATTTTAAGGATAAAAAAAAAAAAAAAAAAAAAAATGTAGCATAGGCATTTTACCGTAAAATTCGAGACATTGCGTGTTAAGAGGTGCTAAACACAATCCATAACAAACATAGATCACATTTAAATTAATTTCATTCCTCTGCTCTGGTTGGACACAGCGTGGCGCTGAGTTCCGCCACTTAGTATGCAATGACTCCAGTTGGGGCTGAAAGTTGGAAACGGAGTGACGCTAGGTTCTCTCTAATTATGCAAGAAAAACGATTTTCTTGATTTTTCCAATATTTGGTTCAAAAACAAACTTTGCGCTTTATTAACATAGTACCTACACGAATAAAAAGAGTAAGATTACTGATTCTAGTATAATATATATTTTTCTTTTTATGGATATCGGATGGCAAACGAGCAGGACAACCGCCTGATGGTAAGTGGGTTACCCTCGCCCATGAACATCTACAACACAAGAGATGTACTAGATGCGTTACTTAACCTAGAGGATACAGATGAAGGGGATAATGTAGTAGTCCTATCGGAACCACCACATCTTGGGGAAAGGATGGGTGGGAAAGGGGAAAACCTGAAACACACATGCCATCGAACCAGGAACACATCATAAGATATTTGGCGGTTCGTCTTTGACATGATAGTGGTCGCGAGCCAGACGGAGGACGAACCTCCTACCACCAATATAATTACTACTATATAATATAATTACTACTATATTTTAACCAAGTGCGTAAAATATAGGCCATAAATCATACTCATATTTAGAAATGACAATAAAGATATGAGTGAACAAAATATTATAAACTTTACAGATATCTAAGGGTTTAAAGTTTTAGTATCTCTAGAATGTAATTTGGATCACTCATGTAAAAATTTTATCTATAGTATTGAAAATAAACTGTGATAAATTTATACGCCGCGCTTTGTCTCATTAGCGCATGGAAATGAAAATAATTTAAAATTTCTCCCAAGCGGGATGGAACACTCAAGCATTCGTATTAACATTAGTATTATGGGATCACCTCACAACAATATACAACAAGTTTGGCGCTGTCTCTAAAAATTTTCAAAGATAATTTTACCCGTTCTAAGTTATACACTCACATCACATCGTATGCGATTACAATTACAATATATACATATGTCCGCTCAGATTTTTTAAGCATTTCAAATGTTTTCTTATCCTTACCGTGAATAACCTTTAAAAAAAATTATTAAAATAACATCAATTTTACTTGTGGCATTGGAACATATAATCATTGCTTGCGGAAGACAGTCTTAGATACCTAAATTCCAAATACACCACGACGCAACGGCGTCAATTAATTTTTAAGCGATTTTATAAAGAATTTACTTAAGGAAGTAAAAAATTCTCATCACGTTTCTTAGTGCGGGATAGATTTATTTTTATGGATGAACGTGAGTAATAAAATATCAATCGCACGAGAGTAACGCTATCCCGATTTTGATAGAGGTTTCTATATACATACGTTTACTTTAAGTTTTTCAATGAATCCATCCAACCATGCAGTTTCGGACTGTAAAGGTTCCCACGGCTTAATTAAATTGACTCGTTGCATATATTTATCTCACTAGATAGATAGAATAGATTGGTTGACCTTACGAAATAATAAAAAAGTTTTTTATATCATAAATTCGCAATTGGGGTTATATATAATATTATTATGAAACTGTTAAGACATCTCAGGCAAGAAATTTCAATGTTTTAGATAATTTTGAATTTCATTCATTTAAACATAGCATACAGTGGAAGTTAATATTATCGCAGTCTATTGTACGTACTCGTAATATTTTGTTCACCTGAGAAAGAAGATTACTTAAGTTCGTTGAGAAAAGCATACCATGATGTTAAAATAGGTGCACCTATTGGATGCAAGCATGCTTCTACTGCTCTATAACTTAGGATA